>JAZHYW010029760.1:0-80018 GCA_037355805.1 Ixodes ricinus | reverse complement strand
GGGAGCGCGCGCTCTATTTCATGGCCTTTGCGATGTCTTCGGGAGTCAATGGTATTTTTCTCCGTGCTCATCTGCTGCCAGGGGCGCACCATTCACCCCCACTTACTTCCCACTCTTCGAGCAGGTTCGAGCTGTAGGCCATGGCAATGGTTTGAGTTGAACTCGCCTGATTTAGTCACCAGAATACTCGATTTTCAACATGTAGAGATATACGGATTTCAGAAACGAAAAATCAGCGTATGCGCACAGTCTCGGCGCATTTGTTTACCCGTGCGAGGTTCACAGAGGTTCGATTATATTCTTCGTCTCGAAAAGTACTGACCGATTCTATGCGCGGAAACGATGGTGCAGACCACGGATTGGGCTCCGCTTCCACGAGAGAGTGCATGAATTATTTATCATCTAAAGTTCTCCACGGGGGTCTGTCTCCTCCTATTCTGAGTGGGGTAAATGAATATATTTTTCCGGCAATTGCATTCGCTGCTCCTACTTCGGCTACTTTTTTACTCCCCTGAATCTCTCGGAGGCGTAGCTGTTTTGTCAGAAGCGACAATCTAAACAGGTCGAAGGCGAACCTCGTCGTGCTAGTGACATTGAAGCACTAGCCAGGATTTGTGCAAACGGCAAGTGGTAGTTTCTCCAGGTTAGGGGTGCATTAAGCATACTAAATTGTTTCAGGGTGAAGATTATCCATTGTTGCACTGAATGTTGCCGCGCGACTCGGTGCGTGGATTTTTAAGTATTGTAAAAACCTTGCATGTTAGCTATGCGCCTGAGTTGATCTACGCTAGATTGCGCGTAATTTCCAAAATGGCTAAAATGATTGGGCGTAAAAATGGCTGAGATGTCACTAACCGCTGTAAAAGCGCGTGTGTATGAAGGCACTCTACCCAGGGGTGAGGTGATGGCCTGCGAATCGCGGCGGGAGGTGGCGATTGCCCCAATTGCAAGGCCGCAAGAAGAGAAAGAGAGCGCGCGTTTCCAGTCCCGGCCGTAGTCGAGGATGTGCGCTACTGGCTCCTGTGCCACGCTAGCCACGCCTGCCAACAGGCTACAGGGTACGAGCGACATTTTCTCGGTTTCCATTGTCTGGGCATGCGGGTCAAGTCCACTGTTCTGGCAGTCAACTGTCAACATAAAGAAGGGAGACAGTCATTTAAGGAGTGCCGACAGAAAGAGAACGTGTAAAAGTGGCGTAATCCTATATTGCCTTTTATATATCGATGACGCCGCTCTCCCGCTCTATGCCTCCTCCCGGCCCAAGTACGAATATTGTCGAGAATCCTATGAGAAATCTGTAACTTCCACTTTCGATTGCTCGCCCACAATACTTGTAGAGGCCGAATAAGAATTGTTCCCCGAGCACAGCTCGAAGGCTCACGGCGCGGCGCACTAAATGAGCTGCGCACTAAATAGGCGCAGCTCATCTAGTGGTTTCCAGGCAAACAAGTTCCAGTCTTAGCCGAGATTTGTAAGGTGGGATGCGACCGCCTGAATTCACAAGTGTTAATATTCATAATCTATTTATAGATATTAACGTTGTTTTTAAAACGTTGTTAGTAAGGTAGGCAGAAAAACGTTTGCTGATTTTCGGCCACAACTGAAAGATTATTCCGCGCCGCGGTGATCCTCGGAATTGGCAGTTCTTGCAAGTGATGCGGTGATGAGGATGATCAGCATGAAGGCAGCCATATGGAGTTCCAGAGCCTTTCGGGTTACGAAGGAGTGACTGGAGGGTTCTTGGTCTGGCGTCGGGTCGCAAGTCAGTTCCACGAGCCCTTTGGGTCTTCGAAGGGGTCTCGATGGAGCTGCATTCACATAGAGATGGTCGAGAATGGTTTATTCCAGACGGATACGTAACGAGGAATGTTGCCAGATCTGCCGTCATTGCGAAGGTTGATGTTGTACTGAAACAGGGTGAGGGATCGTTGAACCGTTTTGCAGCCCACAGGCGTAGTTCCGGCTGCTGCTGATCGAATGCCCGCATCCAGACATACACAGCTCTTTTCTCGACGGAGCATGCCGTGTCTTCGGTTGTCTGACAGATTTTTGTTGACGTCTGGGATGGCAACTGACTCATCCCACGCGTGAGCCATGTCGTCTCCGAGATATTCTGGCGTTTCCGGGGACTCATCGTACACTGATAGGCCAGCTCCTGTGGCAGCTGAGCGCCGTGCCGAAGATGGCGTGGCCTCCGGCTCCATTGCGCTGCACGGAATCTCTAAGATGAAGTATTAGCGGCGAGCAGGCGCCCTATTTTCTGCGACGCCTTGCGAATAACAAGCTGATGGTAGCCGGTAGAGAGGTAGCTGAAGGCTGCGTCAGCACACAAAGTTCTTCATTCCTCTTATTACTTCAATGATAAACTTTCCGATTGTACCGCTGTAGAAGGCCGACATTACCGCACACAGGTTGATTGCTTGCCTGCTCTTCCTCATTCTTCGAGCAGTATAGCCAGATGCTGCCGAGCCTCTGTTTACGCGCGCTAACAATTGTCCATGCTAGTAGTGAGTCGAAGTATAACGATTACAGTTGAGAGCGGAGGGGAATTACAACAGCGCTCCAAAATACAAAGAGCTAAATGGATCATTCAATCAATGCATCTACGCCAAATAGCTTTAATGTCGGTTTACAACATCAACTTCCTATACTTGCTCATCCAAACATGCTTATTTCTTACGCCGATCATTCATACAGTCAAGACTTCGAGTGGCTGCAGCGCATAGGCGACGCACTGACGCTATCATTGGTAGTTACTGCCAGTCAGCTCATTAACGATGCGTTTCAGGTGATTCATGATGAACAGCGCACAAAGATAGCGATTGCGAGTAGTGCAGGACAATGCTGACTCGCACCGAATATACATAAAAAGGAAGAAGAAGAGGAGTATGTTCTGAAAGACAGGGCACGCACCACGTGACACAGCACCATTTAACTACACAATTAAAGTCTCATAGTTCGATCTAAAACAAGGCTGATGGTATTTATGCCTGATTCATATGGTGTTCGCGATTTCGCAATTAATGAGCGTTCTGTGACAGGTGTTGCGGTGCGAATTTGGATAGCCTGCGATTCCGTATTTTGCCACGCCGTTCTTGCAAAGGACGGACAACGCGCAGTTCGTGAAGACGTCATGGCGGTCATAGAGGGGATCGAGAAGTACGAAAGGCCTACGTCGTCGTCTGTGGGCCAAGGCAAGGTTTCGGATGCGCTCCCCATGAGTGAATGTTTTCGGCCAGGATGTGGTGTTCAGATTGAAATGAATTATGTTTGTACATCTTAGGTGCCAGGCTGTTCTCTGCAAATGGGGCGACAATAATTGGCGTTTGTTCGATCATTTGCGTATGTTTTCTTCAAATCTGTACGAAGGCCTGTCTAGAACCGAGAAATCGATGAACTGTTCTAGAATTGCTATTTGATTAAAAAAATCGAGCTCCTCATTTGAATGGAGTGCAAATAACTATTGATATAAACGCGCGAGCATGAAGTGCAGCGGCGCTAAAGGTTTTCTTCCGAGTGTCCTTCGCGGGGCACGTTGAGCATTGGCTCCATCTGCCCGTTTCTGCTGTTTCGGTGCTTGTTGATTTCGCCCATTGAATTGTCATTGTTTATCGCGGCATGTTTCAAGCGAGAGTTCCAGAGAAGTGCACGCGTACTTCTGCCCAAAACAGCAGTTTAAATCTAATAGTTTTCTTCGCCGACAGTCACTTATTCCCAGCTCAGTGTTGTCTCTCCTTCATTTTTAGATTTGGGTAATGAATAGTGTTCCGTGCATTTTTCATATCTCAGATAATTTGTTCGTGTATATTTTGTCATATTTCAATTAACATTGTTTTGGCATTATAAATCTTTTTCTTGTTTATGCCATTTTTCTTTATCTTATTTTGTTCTTTTCGATATATTGCTGTAACAAAAGTAGTAAACTAAACATTTACGTGTTTGTTTCATGCTGACTTAGACTGAGGAATGTTTTGTACTTTCATGTATTTACCACGATATTCCATGCTGGTCTATGCGTTCATTTTGTAAATGGCTGATAAAACGCATTTTATATTAAGTAAGATAATATCATAGCCCACTAAAAACAGGAAATTGGGAATCAGCGGTACGCTAGGTTTGGGCAATACTACCACGAAAGGGGTCCGCCAGTTTGTCCGCAAAGAGGCAACCCCAAAGCATTATACGTGTCGTTTGACTGTGCATATTCAGTGTGAAATGAGAGGTGACATTAGGTTGGGGTGATCACGAAGAAATCTTATTACCTCTTCAAATGCCAATTGCCAAACAAAAGTTGGGTAATTGCAAAACAAAAAGATAGTACTGGCTCAGCCTTCGGTGGATATCAGGTAAGAATAAAGAGGAACATATCTTTGCACTGAGTGCAAAAAGGCAAGAGTCTGCGTCTTGCGCTGGTATTGCGAGGCCGCCTATGTCGATCTGAAAATTCCCGTGGTCATCGGCTGATTTATCTCCATGATCGGCTGTTAACGCAGCGGGGCACATGAGTTGAACCACCGTTCTGTTATAGATTCAAAGCATAACCACATAACTCCGCCCACTTACCGTATAGAGGACGAATGCCCGCTTCTTCGACGCAACACACTCACGTTACGTTGCCGACCTCCGACATGCGCATATGGAGACTCACCCAAATAACTCCATAATCTCGTTGGGCGCAACGATATTCACCGGAATGCTCACTTTACACGAGTTTACTGGCACACTGGGACCGTTCCTGCCACCGGGCCGTCATGACAACGACCGCCTTGCCCAATTTCTGCAGCGTTGATGACGTGAAGGGGATCGCAGCGGTCATCTCCATACGACGATTAACGCTGTTCATAGATTGGACGCTATTCGATCACCGTGACGCGCCGCAACGACGCCATCGTTCAACTTCAGCGTCCGCGCTTACAATCTTTAAGCGCGTACAGATCAATTACTGGCGTTAAGAGAAAAATGTTTGCCACGCGATTATGGATAACGCTGTCGCCTCCTGAATTTACGGGTCTTCTGACAAGGGGTGAAAATAACCGCAGCCCATAGGTTATTAACGCCATGACCAGAGCGGCAGCCAGAATACCGACCGCGCGTCAGTTCATCTTTGCAGGAGCGCATCGAGGATCAGTCTCGCCCATTCAACGGTATTGATGACTGAGTCAGTAATTCAAGGGCAGAGCAGGATATCACTTAGTTTAATATTAAAGGAGAACCATCTCCGTCTGGTAGCTATCGGTCTAACGCACATAGATGTTTCACTTTCCCGTTCGTCTTCTAGCAAGTCTGACACGCAGGCCCTTCCTCATAGTGCCCGCTTTGCCACATACGTACAGTATTGTTCTAATGATCGCCTGTTCCAACGGAAGAGTCGACGATCTCACACAAAAATCCTGAAATCCCTAGACGGTCATTACCCTGACATTGCTCTAGGATTCAGGCCAAAGGCCTTGCCATGAGCCACTGCACCCAGTACCGCAGTAAAGGCCTTCACGGTCACTGCAGCAGTTTCGGGCATTACGAAGTGCTGTAAACTAGCTCCGCAGAACAACGCCTACGTGAAGCCTCTGCGTCAATTGGCCGTTGTTACGTTGCTGAAGGGTCGATCTTGATTGCTAGTATCTGGCATGTATTAACTTGTTGGTTGTAGGTAGCTGCTGCTGCGAGGACGACTCCAGTGGCGAATGTCTGGGAGGAGGTCCGTCTGCGTGAGGGTGCGGAATACAGTAGCCAAACTCTCCACGCACCTCCTGAAGTGATCGCGATAACAGCAAATTCCGCAATGGCGACGTGTTGTCAGACCGATCCATCGCCGCGCCGCAATCACCGAACTATTGGTGAGTTCAGCTCACGATGTCTGAGTCCTCTCCCAGAATCGCATTCGCACCGCAGAGGCTCGCAGGAGAACTCATCAGAACAACCGCCAGGATGCACCAGCGCAGACGTTGGTTCATGTTGCTGTACTGATTCGCATGCCTTCTGTCTGGAGCATGTTGAATGTGAGAGCGCAGTCCACAACGCTCTATCCACAACGTTGGTCGTCAGTAACCGCACGCAGAGCGATACTCTGTTGCCCCGGCTGTCGCAGAGATATATGACGGCACCAGCCAGCCCATTGCTGGTTGCGACCTTCAACTCTATACCGTTATCGAACAGCGCAACTGAGCAGAAGCTTGATCCGTTTGGCGTTATGCGTAGCTGCATGGTTTGTTCAGTCTGTTGGGCTATCTGTGCCAGTGGGATTCCGATTTCGATCGTCGGTTTGAAAGGCGGATCAGATATTGGTGAGGGTGTCGCTTTCTCGAATAAAATGATTGCGTGTTGTCACGTGGCTAACATGATGAGGGGATTGCCCGTAGAGTCACCTGTTTAGCTTCCGAGCATTAAGTCAGACGGCTGTATTTTGTGATTAAATCGCTCATTCTACGCGACACGACGGTAATAACACCTGCCGCTGATGCCATACCCGAGCATTTCCTTTCACAATAATTAAAGGTTTGCATGGCAATATTAAATTTAGCACGGCTTCCGTAGCGACGCTCATCTTCGAGCCTGATTCTGCCTGCGGACGGATTTACTTGGGCAGATGAACTTCAGTCGTCTGCTCCAGCCTGCCGCCGGAGCGAAGACGGGACAGATTTTGGCGCACTCCGCGCGTGAGTGCATGTACGCGAGGCCAGCGATGAAACGAACTCGAGAGTGCGACACTGCGGCTGCACGACCCGTTCCACGCTGTGCGAGGCAGCATCGCCGTAATGAGTGCCGTGAAACGAACTGCTGCTTGCACGCGCCGGTTTCTGCTGGAGCACGAGATATTACCGACAGATGCATTTGGGCTGTAACTTGTTATATGGGTGTCACGCTACGCGCCGAACGTTTAGTGAGATCAATATTCTAAAGGTTGCCTACACAATCGATTGTTTCATATCCGGCATTATCAATTGCCAGGATAGGTCCTCGTCTCGACAAGCGGGGCGGTAATATGGTGATGGCGAAGGATTTGCGATGACAAATTAGCGCACCTGATTGCCGAAGGCGGCATTAAGGGCGTTATTTTACTGGACGCCATATTGCTGGCATTGCTTGCAACGCGTACACAGTGACCGCAATGTGAGCGTCAGTAAAGACGGTTACCTGACGGGTGTGAAATATTAGTCGTTGCAGATGCGCAGTAACTGCAGCATGTAAGCTCGTCGGCGCAGCAGGCCGCCGCGAATATGCATTTATACGAAGCGCTATAGATAGCGACTCTCATGAGCGCCATTAGCGATGGTGTTGATGAGCCGCGTTTTTATTGGTATTGTCTTTCTGCATTGCTGGTGACGGTGTCATTTTAAGATGTCTGACATTTTGCAGCTCCGATTATTTCATGATTGCAATGAACCTGCCTGTTTTCTGGCAAACAGAGCGTCGTCGCAAATGGTGAAATCGCGACTGAATTCGCGCGTCAAACTGCCCTTTCTGCAAGCTACAACGATAATACGTTTTTTGTGCTTGTTCACGCGTGGTTCTGGGGCGAGCACCTCATTGTACGATATGTTCATGCACGATGGATGCACTGTTGATTGATTTAAAAGAATTTTGAATTGCATGTCACGTTCTGGAAACAGATATCTGAATGAAAATGTTCATTGCTGCGTATATGAATACCTGGAAGCCGAGAAACTAGTAGTCAGTTCTCCTATACCAGTTTCAAGTATCGCCCATCTAACGTTGTGGTTTGCAGAAAATGCAGATAAAAAAAAAAAAAGGCACGGGTTTGATGATAATTGGGGTAAAGGTTGCGCTTTGTGGACTCCCAGGACACTAGGGAGCGGTTATTTTAGGTGATCAGACGAAGAGGATGATGAGTATTAGCAGATACCGTCATCAGCGACTCACTAATCAACATCTGTTGATGTCATTTCTTCTCCTGTTCTGGGAGTCGCCGCAATTAGCTCAGTGAGTTTTGTTTCCAGAGAGCGTGTGTTGGCATCATCCGGCCATAGAAATTGCCTCCAGCCCCATGAGCATAGGGTCCGCAGAGCAGTATTGTTGTTCCGCTCGTAGGCACAGGCCGACTCTACCGATTTATAAGTTCCGATCTCTGCTCTGTTGTCACACCGGGACATTATCGCCCAAGCTTCATCTAGAGTGTTTCTTCTTCTGTAGAACTGTGTTTCATAGTGAGCAGCCTGAGTTTGTCATTGCCAAGAGTGCTGTCATCATCTAGAGTAGCGGCCAATACTTCAGCGCTGCTGCTTCGCACTCTTCATGGAACATTGCCCACGTGATGAAGCCACCGGACATTGCTTGCCTTGTGCAAGATTCGGCGCTGAAGAACAGCTTGCTCAAGAAGCTCATGAGCCGCGCTCTGTCCTGCGTCTTGTTACCCGTCGTATTGCTCGTCGTTTCGTTGCTGCGAACGCAGCCGAAGTTAAATTGAATCAGCCCATATAGAAGATTTGCCAGAAGGTAATAAATAACAATGCTTTGTACTAGCTAGATTGTTCCATTTCAAACGAATCAATGGTTCCAAAAGAACGAAATTCCCGTACGTGGCTCATTGCCCACTCGATTTCAAAGTAGTGTCGTTAACATGCGGAATCAGGCTTATCACAGTAATTGCGTCATTGATGGCAAGCCTAGTGATTTCGCGAGTCGTTCCTACTGATAATGTCCAATTCATTGCTGTGTCTTAAGGATTGATAATAATGAGGCAGGAATCGAAGGGAGAGCCTACCGGTAGATTTCAGTGAATCGATCATGCTGATAAATATGATCAGTACTGCCCACATATTTTACCATGCCAAGGGATTTGTATTACCACGCCAAAATTTAACATGTATATATGTGTTTGTTGAAGTCATCTGCTATCGGGTAATAGATTTGCGCCATTTTTTTAGAAGGAAATACCATATATATTATCAAATTTTTACAAAGCTCTTTTAATTATGCGAGGTTTTGTGCATGCATGGTAAAATAAATCATTTCGTTGATCTTCTATTTCGCTTAGGTCTTTACATTAGTGGCCAAATACTCCAGTTTAAAACTCCAGGATGGAGTCGACTTTTGCAGCCCTTTGAGCGTTGTAACTTCACAAACAGTGAAAGGTGACTTGCAAGTGCAGCCTAAAAGGGTAGTCGTAACCCTTTTAATAACTTTCGAATGTGCTGATGCGTAATGAGCGATGCCTTTACCTAGTGAAGTAGGGGCCCAGCAGCATAGGTTTGCAGAGCAGAGAATTTGTATATCCAGGTAACCTCTGTCCAGGGGGGGGGGGGGGCTTCAACAGCGGTTCTGGGGTCCAGTTACACCTTGAAAATACGCTCATACACCTATCAACGTAATCATCTCAATAATAATATCAGCATTACCCGAAAGCTGTTAAAGGGATTACATGGTTTCGGGGCTGCACTACGAAGTCCTGTTACTGCTCTGTGAATGCTTTAACGTCTGCTGAGATCTAAAGTCAGTTTTCCATCACAGGTTTTAACGAGGTGGTGGTACCTGGTACAAGACTGTGCGGACTAGCGAAAGAACCCTTAGATAAAATTTGTGGTTGTTTCACTCATACATGCACAAAACCCTATTGTACTCTAAAAAGGTCTAGCGTACGATGCGCCCGTGTTTTCTGCCTCTGTGGGCGCAAATCTCGTCAAGCTCTGCTCAGTGATGACCTCAACAAAATTAGCGCCAGAATGTCAAGGCCACTCTATGCCAATTAATCGCCGTAGTACAAAATCCCACTAACGCAGCCAAGGGCCAAATCCGACGGTGTTAAACGATCGTCTCCGAGCATGATTCGTTCACTACCTATGTATCTGTTCATTGCACCCCTAAGCGTACTCCGATCCTTAAAGACACACACTGGGACATTATCGAGACAAGACGACTCGCGAAATCTGGAAGCTGCACAGCCTGGGGATCACAAGCTCACTCCGACAATGACACTACTTCGAACCGAAACCCATAGATCGGACAGTACAGACATCTTAGTTACCGGTATGGTGTCGCGTGGCGCTTAATGCGTGCCCTGTGCGTACAGGCAAATTTGCGAGGTTGCGGGTGTAAGAGCGGCGGCCGTCATCTTGCGCGTAGACGATACTGCGGCTGCTGTCCTGTGCCTGAGCGCGCCCTGTCAGCCCCATCATCAAGCGCTGTTCCGGCGCTTACTGGTTTGAGCTTTTCGGGCGGCGCGAGTTCCACGTAGTTTGTATACCTGCCTTCACTCCATATTGTACCGCAGAAGCTCATAGTTGGGCAGCTGCTCTTGGTCGCACGAGGGCTTTGTGCCGCCGAGCTGTGCCCTAGAGCAAGGAGCGCGCCAGGTATCTTCCTGCGGCAATGACACAAGGTGAAATAGAGAAAGGGTAGATATTGTCATGAGGAATGCGTCTCGCATCGTCGTCTTCTTCCTCATCGCACATATGAAGACCCAAGCAGAAATTCTAGGGCACAGAATACCAGTATCATCAAATGCCACGCGGCATATTGTGCTGGCGCCGCTCTTTAATTGCCGCCTCCAGAACACTCGTACTAGAACGTACCCTTCTCTTCCATGTGCAAATTGCCAGAGTCAGCGACTTTCTCTGTCCCGTTCCAGGTGCGCTGCTCCCAGCATTCATGTCATACCGCCCACCCCACAACACTCAGCTATTCAGTAGCGGAACGCAAGGCCACAAGTCGGTGTCCGGGCATGCCACGCGATAAACCAGAACATCAAAAGCAATGTTTGATCGCGTCTGACGTTGCGGCCGCGAGAAACCAGGAATATTCCCAGGCCGCCAGGGACAGCTGCCCGCCGCTTCGAGACTCCCCAACCAAACGCCGAGTTACACGTTGTCAATTCCTGAAGTTGTCAAACGATGCCTGTGCACCTGGTTTGGGCAACGCCAGGGAATCTGCCACGTAGGCCGACGTGTTATGCAAGCGCCGCTTCAACATTTCTGCTTCTCCCCAACTCATAAATCATGGAACCAAACAAATCCAAGAAGATCGAAAAGGGACTCCTTTCTTCGACCCTCGTTTGTGCAGCCGATGCGCTTCATCTCCTAGAGCATTGTCAGTCGCTCAAAACTCGAGGCCGCCGCGACCCTGTTCAATTTGCTGACAGCGCTGCGGGAAGGCAGCATTCGCCCACGGGCACTCGGAGACGGCTCGGCGCTTTGTAACGCTGATTTTCGTTGACGTCACCCAAGGGCAAAAAGCTTCACCCCGCCAGTTTTTACGTCACGAACGGAAACTTTCTTCTGCGAATTTGTGCACGATGACGCATCGCGCCTCCGTTCCGCTGCACTCGAGCGAGCGCTCGAAGAGAAGCGAACGGAGGGCGCGATGCGTCATGGGATATCCGGCGCAAACAAAAACAGAAAGAAAAGTTTCCCCGCATTCGTGACGTAGCAAGGCTGGCGGGATTATGAGCTTTGCCCTTGGTGGCGTTGTCAGCGTTGTGGTGGTGTCAATAGCGTCAGCGCGTTACAACCGAGCCGTTCGAAGTGCCCGTGGGGTGACGAGCGTGTGGCTGGCCCAAGAGCTACGTAGCTTCCACAGCACTGTCAGCTTAGGGCTGAACGGGGTGGGAAAGCAACTTTTGTCCGAGTTTTGAGCGACTGGCTAATCTTCTAGGGGAGAATGGCTGCATCCGGCTGCACAAACGAGGGTCCGAGAAAGAGGAGAGTCCACCCTTTCAGTCTTCTTGGACTGTTTGGTTCAATTCGCGATTTGTGAGTTGGGGAGGAAAGCTAAGAAGGAAAATGTTGAAATGCCAAAGAGCGGCGCTGTGCCAAAGGAATCTGCTACGTCACGACTACGTAGCAGATTCCACAACGTTGCTAGACTACCTCCCAAATAGGCTCCGCATGCATCCACCAGGTGCACATTGGAAGATCGTTTATTTAGCTTTAAAATTAGTTTTCTTGTGCCTTTCAACGGAAGACTGGTGTTTTTGAGGTTAGGGTGCAACATGCAACACATTCAAGCTAGAAAATGAGCGCTGAAATTTCGCTTCCTACACCTTTAAGCAGCTGGGATGTCCTGGTTTCTCGCAGCCGCAACGCAGTCAAACGCAGTCAAACGTAACTTTTGTGTTCTGGTTTATACGATCACGTGGTACGCTACCAGAATATTTCTGTATGCCCGAGACACCGGCTGTGGCTGCCCTACGTTTCACCACCTGAACCAACTGAAGTGTTGTAAGTTGGGCGAGTTGGTATGATGACATGATGAACAGAACAGCGCACAAAAAGACAAGGACAGAGAAAAGGAACATGCAGGACACAAGCGCTGACTCGCAACTGAATTTATACATAAAAGGAAGAAGAAGAGGAGTGACGTTCTGAAAGACACACAGGGCACGCAGTGCATGTCATACGACGCGGCGCCATTTAAAGTGGCAATGCAGCGGCGCCTGTACTTTACGCAATATGCCGCGTAGAACGTATCGGCCTAACGTAGATGACCTACGAGATGCGTGCTGGTGTTTTCGTGCCACGTAGGAGAATTTCTGGCAGATGGCATATGTGCAGATGAGGGAAGCAACGTTCACCCTCGACTTGCAGGCTGAACGGGCGGCCACGTGTCCTGCGAATGCATTATATGCCGCCATACTCTGTTGATCATAGCCTCGCGTCGTACCGCAGGCAAAGGCTACAAGACGCGCGCTGCGTTGCTCTAGGGCACATCTCGGCATGGCACAGGCTATTGTCGTGCGTTAGAAGCGAGCTGGCCAACGGGCCATGAGCCCGAACGCTTATCGAGCGCGTAATCATCTGCGAGCCCAACATCGAGCGCCGACGCAACGCTCGGGTCATATCTATGAACCGCATTACGAATGCTTCGTCACCTGCGAAAGTGCTACTGTCGAACCCCACGTAGTACGTCGCCGAACAGCTGCTGAAGATGGGACTGAACGGGGACGATCGCTTTTGGGCACATGAACATTGCACCGCCACAAAGGAGTCGTCTACGCGCCAGTGGCGTTGCAAGTGCAGTACGCTCTTGAGCCACCACCAGCGCCTAGTAAGCACGTGTACAGCGACAGGGCATTCGCAGTGCGTGTACCATCGCTGACACAGCACCATTTAACTACAATGTCTGTGCCCCATAGTCCGATCTAAAAACAAGGTTTCGGTTTGAAGTAGTGTCACTGATGGGTGGCTAACACAGCAGTCCCCCAGGCTGTTGATGCAATGTGCTTCCAAGATTTCGCGAGTCGTCTTGTCTCGATAATGTCCAATTATTGTTGTGCCTTTAAGGATCGGAGTACACGAGCAGGAATTGCAATGAACGGGAAGGTGACCGCCCACCGTAGATTTTAGTGAACGATCATGCTCGAGAAGGCGATCGTTTAGGCACCGTCCAGTTTGGCCCACATAGCTTTTACCACACGTTAGTGGGATTTTGTACACCACGCCAATTGAACATGGCACATAAGGGTGGCTGTGGCGTTTCTGGCACTTGTTTTTGTTGAGGTTATCC
This sequence comes from Ixodes ricinus, assembly GCA_037355805.1. NCBI lineage: Eukaryota > Metazoa > Arthropoda > Arachnida > Ixodida > Ixodidae > Ixodes > Ixodes ricinus. The sequence continues at coordinate 66,563 of JAZHYW010029760.1, read as the reverse complement.
GCTATCGAGCGAACCTTTGAACAGATTTGCGCCATTCTTTTAGGAGCTGAAAACACCACAGGCACATCGTACCTTTGGGCTGCTCTTTTTAAATTATGCGAGGTTTTGTGCATGTATGGTAAAACAACCTTTCGTTTCTGTTGATCTCTAGGCTTCCTTCGCTGAATCCCTTTAGTCTTACGTACCAAGGCCGCCACCACCTCGTTTAAAACCTGTGATGGAAAGCCTGACTTTTGGAGTCTCTCAACTTGAGCGTTAAAACTTTCACAAACAGTGTGAAAGCAGGACTTCGTAAGTGCAGCCCCAAGTATGGTAATCGCAATCCCCTTTTAACAACTTTCGAATGTGCTGATGTGTAATGAAGGTGCATTACGTTGATAAGGTTATGAGCGTATTTTCCAGGTGTGGCTTTGGACTTAAATTCACTGTTGAAGAACCTTCGGACGGAAAGTTACAGTTCCTGGACCTTTCGTTATCTCTTCATACAAGCCATATCTGCTGGAGTTTCTCACCTAGGTCAAAAAAGGGCATCCTTCATTACACATCAGCACATTCGAAAGTTGTTAAAAGGGGGATTGCGATTACCATACTTGGGGCTGCACTTACGAAGTCCTGCTTTCACACTGTTTGTGAAAGTTTTAACGCTCAAGTTGAGAGACTCCAAAAGTCAGGCTTTCCATCACAGGTTTTAAACGAGGTGGTGGCGGCCTTGGTGCGTAAGACTAAAGGGATTCAGCGAAGGAAGCCTAGAGATCAACAGAAACGAAAGGTTGTTTTACCATACATGCACAAAACCTCGCATAATTTAAAAAGAGCAGCCCAAAGGTACGATGTGCCTGTGGTGTTTTCAGCTCCTAAAAGAATGGCGCAAATCTGTTCAAAGGTTCGCTCGATAGCGGATAACCTCAACAAAAACAAGTGCCAGAAACGCCACAGCCACCCTTATGTGCCATGTTCAATTGGCGTGGTGTACAAAATCCCACTAACGTGTGGTAAAAGCTATGTGGGCCAAACTGGACGGTGCCTAAACGATCGCCTTCTCGAGCATGATCGTTCACTAAAATCTACGGTGGGCGGTCACCTTCCCGTTCATTGCAATTCCTGCTCGTGTACTCCGATCCTTAAAGGCACAACAATAATTGGACATTATCGAGACAAGACGACTCGCGAAATCTTGGAAGCACATTGCATCAACAGCCTGGGGGACTGCTGTGTTAAGGCTCGATTCACATGGTGCGATTTTCTTCTGCGAAATCGGTGGAGCGATGAACCGCACATGCGAAATTTCGCGTTCCCTTTCACATTGATTGAGAACACATGCGATTTTCCGCATTTGCGAAGCACATGGTTGGAACCATTGATTTCGTTTGAGGTAACTATCTTCGATATCTAACAAAATTATAAAAAAAACATTTGATTTATTTATTACCTTCTGGCAAAATGTACGCGCTATACTTATATATAGGGCTGATTCAGACATTTGCATCGGCTGCGTTCGCAGCAACGAAAACGACGAAAACAACGAATACGACGAATACGACAAGGACACCGGGACAAACGCAGCTCATGACTGCTTGAGCAAGCTTGTTCTTGCGTTGCGTGGCATGTCGCGCAAGGCGAACAGTTGTCCCGGTGGCTTCGTCACGTGGACGATGTTCCATATTGAAAGAGTGCAAGCAGCAGCGCGCCTTGTCTTTCATAGAGCATGATGGCCGCTACTCTAGATGATGACGAGTTCAGGCTGCTCTGTAAAAAGAAATACCTAGTTCTACAGAAGAAAAAACTGCTGCTCCTAGATGGAAACCCGCGGCGATAGTGGTTCCGGCCGTGCTGGCAAAACAGAGCCACAGAATCGGAGCTTTACTCATCGGTAAGTCGACTTGTGTTTTTCTACGAGCAGGTTTCTGGAATACTTTTTCTCTGCAGACCCTTTTTATGCTTCATAAGGACCCGGAGCAGTTTCTAAGATATTACCGGATGATGCCCAGCACTTCTAAAAGACTCCACGCTCTCCTGGAAACAAAGCTCACGAAGCAGTATGTCGTCAGAGAGCCCATTTCGTTGCAGGCGCGGCTTGCTATCACTTTCAGGTAGAATGGCCTTCTTTTTAAACCGCAACGTTTAGAGTGGATACGAGGTGCAATTAAACTGGTTTATAGGGAGAACTGATTACTAGTTTCTCGGCTTCCAGACATTCATATACACAGCAATGTTTTGTTTTCATTCAGGTATCTGTCACCAGGAACGTCAATGCAGGACCTTGCACTGCAATTCAAGGTTGGCGTGTCAACAGTTGCATCCATCGTGCATGAGACATATCAGTATATATGAAAGGTGCTTCGCCCAAAATACATGAAGGTAAACAAAAACGTATTATATCGTTCTTGGCAACTTGCAGAAAAGAGGACGGTTTCACATGGTGCGAATTTAGTTGCGATTTCGCATTTGCGACGACGCTGTTGCAGCAAACAGGCAGGTTCATTGCAATCATGAAATAATCGGAGCTGCGTAAAATGTCAAACATCTTTCGTGACGTCACCAGCGACGCTACTACGGTACGGAAAGACAACCAATAAAAACGCGGCTCATCCAACACCTACCGTATCCTTAATGGCGCTCATATGCCATGAAAGAGTCGCTGGCGTCTCGTAATGATCAAACGCTTCGTATAGAGGTCATATTCACTGGCGGCCATAGCTTGCGCCGGTTGCTGTTGAGCACGTGCTGTGAGTGAGTTTGCACAACGCATCTGCAACGTATATTTCACACCGTCAAGATTGCTCATCTTTGCGAGCAATACGTAGCAGTCCTTTGTGAGCACGCGTTGCAAACAATGCCCGCCAATATGGCGTCCAGTAAATAACGCCTTTAATACCGCCTTCAGTCAAGGTGCCTTGAATTTGTCACCACCAAATCAGCTGCCATCTTCCCATATTACCGCCCCATACGTCTTTGTCGGAGACGAGGCATTTCAACGGAGGACCTATCCTGGCAGATACCTCAGTGATAATCTTGGGATATTCAACAATCGACTGTGTAGAGCGAGGTAACCTTTAGAATAGACCGATTCACTAAGCGTTCGGCGCATGCGTGACGCCGCCATAACTTTAATTCATGGGAGGCACACGGCCGTGCATACGCGAGGGCTCGCTGTCTCGTGCTCCACACGCGCAAAGCTCCAGCAAGGTTGTTGCGCGTGCAGAAAGACTAATAGCGAGTTCGTTTCACGGCACTCGTGCCCACGCGTGCCCACTCGCAGCGTGGAGCGGGTTCGTTTCGGCCGGCACTCCACGAGTGGTCGCACTCTCCGAGTTCGTTTCATCGCTGACACTGCACGCGTGCATGCACTCGCTGCACCGAGAAAATCGAGAGTGCGCCAAAATGCAATCCCGTCATGCCTCGCTCCGGCGAGGCCGGCGGGGAGCGGGAGCAGACGACGAAAGTTCGTCTGCTAGATGTGTCGCGGAACCCAAAGGAAAAAAAGTAGATTTTCTGATAGAAATCGCGTCCCGCGGGCAACGGAATCAAACGCGAGCTTGAATTGTGAGCGTCTGCTATTTCATGAAGGAAGCAATTGACAAACCGTGCTTTATTTGCAGGTTTTAAGTTGCTCTGTTGCCGTACAAACGCTGAAATATACCAGTGTGTAAAGAAATGCTCAGAACAAACGCATCAGCGGCCCCCGAGATGTTTATTACCATCCGTGTGCAGGTTAAAAATTGAACATTTGTCTACAAAACTCCCCCAGCAGAAATCTCTGACTGCCCAATAAGCATCAGAGAAAGCTAAACATGGTGACTTTACCCGGGGCTTGGTCAACATCATCATGTTTAACATTTACCTACGTGAGCTAACTTGCCCCGTCGTATTTTGTTCGAGAAAGCTCTCGTTCTCGACGCCCTCACCAAGGCTAATATCTGATCCACCTGTAATGACGATCGAAATCGAAAGTCCCACGAAAAGTTTTGCTGGATATTCCAACAGACTAGTTTTAAGCCGTACCTTTTCAGTGGTTCACGCATAATACCATGCTCAAACGGATCAAGCTTCTGCTCGGACAGCATCATCAGTTTTGTTCAGTGTAAACGGTTATAAGAATTGAAAGGTCGCAACCAGCTGCTTTGTAGACAGCTGGTTGCGGAAATTTACGCCGTCTGTAACTATCTCTACGACAGCCGAGTTGCTTGAAGTCATCGCAACTATAAACTACAGGTTGCAGCGACCAACGTTTGTAGATAAACGTTGGTAGCGACTGCACTCTCGCATTCCCACCCATCACTCCGAACAGAAAGGCGCTAGTTTCGGTTTGAGGTCGGTACCTTTTCTACAACATAGATGGCGGCAGCATCAGTCTTCTGCACTCGGTGCATCTGGCGAGTTCGTTTGAGTCCAGTTCTCCGTGCAACACTCTGCGAGTGCGATGCATTCTGGGAGAGAACTCGAACGGTGCCAGTGCGTGTGAAACGAACTCGCTATAAAGTTCCCCGATGCATTGCGGCAGCGGTGGCGTAGTCAAACTGGATGCAGAGATCGGTTCATTGTCGCACTTGCATTAAAATTACAAAAACACAGTGTTGTCTTTGTCCCACTTCCAGGAGGTGCGTGGAGAACGCATTTGGAATTTTGGCTACTGGATTCCGCACCCACCGCAGGCCAATCGGCCTCCTCCCAGACTACGCCACTGGAGTCCTCCTCGCAGCTTGTGTACGGCTCAACTACCTACGAGACAACAAGTTGTACATGCCAGATGCCTATGCTGATAAAGTCGACCACTTCGGCAACATTATTGATGACCAGTGGCGCAAGAAGGCCTCACAGCAGAAGAACGCGTTGTTCCACCTGCCGAGGCTGAGACCGCGGCACCTAAACCAATCTGCCCGAAAACGCAACACAGTGGCCACAGCCGTGAGAGGCCTTTACTGCAGGTACTTTGTAAAGGAAGGTGCAGTGTCATGGCAAAGGGAACGCGCTGGCCTGAAATCCTAAACAGTGTCAGGGGTATTGTGACAAATCCCAAAGTTTTCAAGTTTTTGTGTGTGAGGATCGTCTGGCCTCTTTCCGTTGGAACAGGGAGCTGAGGCCATCATTAGAACAATACTGTGCCGCTGTGAGTTAGCTACTTTTGGACGGGCGCTGTGGTGTGAGAGGGCCTGCGTGTCAGGCCCACTAGGACTTTGAACAGAGAAAGTGAAACATCTGTATTGTACCAAGACCGGTGCTACCGGAGGGAGATGAAATTAGGGGTTCTCCTTGTCCATGTACGTTCTTAATGTGCTTAACTAGGAGTGGCCATAATTTATACTCTGCCGCCCTTGGATTACTGACTCAATCCTCCCAGCTTCTTGGTTGGATAAGTGGGGCGAGTGTTTTCAGTGCACGCTCTGCAAGATCCTGAACTGACGCGCAGTCCTTAAGTTGGGTGTATGAGAGTTATTTGGGTAGTCTCCGAAGTATGCGCATTTATGGGGTTCAGGGAGATCGGCAACGTGCTGGAGGGTAGTGTAGTGTTGAGAGGGAGTGTGTTTATACACGTCGAAGAAACTTAGCATTCGTCCTCTCTGCAGTGTGGGGTGGGCAGTAGGGGGTTATGTGGTTATGGCGAATCTATTACAGAAGGCACGGTGAGTTTCCTTCTCATTGTGCCTTGCGTTGTAGCTTCCGGGTCACGTAGGGGTCGAATTCGTCCGGCCATTGATACGGGGTGCTCGGATCGTCGGCGGCGTGCGTAGTTGAGTGGGCGGCCTCGCAGCACCGGCGCAAAACGCAGATATTTGCCTTTTTGCGCCAGTGCACCCCAAGACTCCAGCAACGTGTTATGTTCCTCTTTATTCTTACCTGATGTCCGCCAGGAAGGTGAGCCAGTACTTATCTTTTTTGTTTTGCAATTGCAACTTTTTCGTTTTGTTAGTTGTTATCTTTCAGCATTTGAAGAGAGTAATAAAGAATTTCTTCGTGGATCACCCCAGCCTAATGTCACCTCTCTAGTTCATTTTCACACTGAACCTGTTGCCTGTAAATCAGTCAAACATTTTTGTATAATATGAGTTGTGGGTTTTGCCTCTTTTACGGACAAACTGGCGGACACTTTTTGTGGTAGGTATTGCCCAAAGTAAATCGACAGCGTACCGGCTGATCCCCCAGAGGGAGGTGATATTTTCCTGTTTTAGTTGGGCCTATGATGCCCAAGCGTATCTTTACTTAACATAAAATGCGTTTTATCAGCCGATTTTTATAAAATGAACGCCACGCTGGACCGACGCTGGACCACACACAGATCGTGTGTGTGCATGAACGTGCAAAACGCATTCTGTACTTCCTCAGTCTAGGTCAGCATGAACAAGCTTACGTAAATGTTTAGCTTTCTTTTTGTTCACAACAATATTATCGATTGCGAAAATGACAAAAATAAAGATAAAGGAAACGGCATAAACAAAAAAAAAGGTTGCCAGATGTAAAAGAAAGCCAAAACAATTATGTTGGTGAAATAATGACAAAATATGCACGAAACCAAATTGTCACAGGATTTGTATGAGAAATGCACAGGCATTTATCATATTCGTACCATCCCAAAATGAAGGGGGAGGGGGTAGCAGCACTCAGCTGGGAGCAGAATTGTTTTTACGGAGGCTATTTCGACGAAAAATAGTAAATTTAAACTGCTGTTTTGGGCAGAGAACGCGCGTGCACACCACGAGCGCTCTCACGAAATCTCGCTTGAAAAGCATGCCACGGTCGCTGGTGAATTCATGGAACGCGAACATGTGTTTTCATACCAGAAACAACAGAAGCAGGGCAGATGGGCCAATGTACTCCACGCGTGCCCCGCGAGGACCTCGGAAGAAAATGGCTGCGCAGCACTGGAAGGAGCCATCAAGGCGCCGCGTTGATTTATCTTGCACTCGCTTGGCTCGCGTCTCGCGCGTTTACATATCAATAGTTGTTGGCACTCCGTAAAAATGTGAAACTCGATTTTTATCAAATAGCTTTAATTACAAAATGCAGTTCATCGTTTCTCGGTTTCTAGACAGGCCTTCGTGCCATCTCCAAACAGATTTGAAGAAAGGATGTTTCTACTATGCAATGAGTAACATACGCAAAGTGATCGAACACAAGCCTCAATTATTGTCGCCTGCATTTTTACGAAGGAAGCAACCACAACCCTCGCGTGGTACGCAAACGCCAATTCGTTTCAATGCCGAACTACATCCCCTGGCGAAAAACATTCACTCATGAGGAGCACATCCGCCGCCCTACCGCCGCAGCGAATTTTGAAGACGACGACGTAGATGACGCCTTTTTCGTATTTTTCATTCCCACGTTTCTATGACCACCGTGACGTCTTTCACGAGACGCGCTTTATTGGTTGTCCGTCCCTTCGCAAGAACGGCGTCGCAAGGAAAGTTTGGCAAAATACGGAATCGCGAATTTGTCAAATTCGCACCGCAACTGCGTTGTGTCGCAAGAACGGCGTCGTAGTTGCGAAATCGCAGGCAAATTCGCACCATGTGAATCAGGCATAAGCCACCCATCAGTGACACTACTTCAAACCGAAACCTTGTTTTTAGATCAGACTATGGGGCACAGACATTGTAGTTAAATGGTGCTGTGTCGCGTGGTACACGCACTGCGTGCCCTGTGTGTCTTTCAGAACGTACTCCTCTTCTTCTTCCTTTTATGTATAAATTCAGTTGCGAGTCAGCGCTTGTGTGTCCTGCATGTTCCTTTCTCTGTCCTTGTCTTTTTGTGCGCTGTTCTGTTTCATCATGAATCACCTGAACACGTCATTAGTTCAACTGACTGGCAGCAACACCAATGATTAGCGTCAGTGCGTCACTGTGCATACATACTCGAGAGTCTTCTGACTGTATGAATGATCGGCGTAAAATAAAGCATGTTTGAGATGAGTAAGTATAAAGTTGATGTTGTATATGACCGACATTAAAGCTATTTGGCGTAAGATGCGTGATTGAGAATGATCCATTGCTTCTTTGTGTATTTTGGAGCGCCGAACAGCGGAGAGGTTCCCCTCCACTCCAAACTGAGTCGCCCGAAAATCAACTATGTCGTTATACTTCGACTCACCTTAGCATGGACTATTGTTGGCCGCGCATGCTAAAAGCACGAGCACTTAGCTTTGGATGAAGGCTCGGCGGCATCACGAGCACTGCCATATGCTCGAGGCCAGGGATACAGAGAATGAAAGGGAAGAAGCAGGCAAGCTGGTCAACTATTGGCAACGTGCGCGACCGAAAGCGTCGCTGTGGTCGGCCTTCTACGATTGGCCGAACGCTGACTATGACGTCGGAAAGGATTTATCATTGAAGGTAATAAGAGGAATGAAAGAACTTTAATTTTGACGGTGTTGGCAGTGTTCCTTTGAGAGCGCAATGTTTTCAAGCTTCCACCATGCTATTTACAAACACCATCGAACTTGTTGTTCGCAAGGTAATGACGTCACAAAGGGGAATCATAGGAGGGCGCCACCAAAATATCTCGCCGCTAATACTTCATCTTAGAAGTTCCGTGCAGCGCAATGGAAGCCGAAGGTACACGCCATCTTCGACACGGCGCTCAGCCTATACAGGGAGCACGGCACAAGAATCAGTGTACGATGGGTCCCGGGACACCAGAATATCTCAGGAAACGACATGGCTCACGCAGCGGCACAGTGTGGGATGAGAAGAATTCCTCAGTTGCCATCCCAACAGGCGTCCAACTGTAAAAAATCAGTCGAACAGCCAGAAGACACGGCATGTAACGACTCCGTCGAAGAGCTGTGTATATGTCACAAGATGCGAACGGTTCAGTCAGCGGAAAAGTGGCAGCCCGAGGACTACCCGCTTCTGGTGAACACCTTCAAGAGAAAAAAAACGGTTCAACTTCAGCGATCCGGGCGCGGTCACGCCAAGACTCGAGTACAACATCAACCTTTCGCAATTACGGCGGATGCAGCCCCTTGCGGTTCCTCCGGACCCGCGATGTCAGAGATGCAACGATGTGAAGCCATTCCCAGGCTCGACCATCTTCTATGTGAATGCCAAGCTCTAGACTTGTGCAGAGTGGAAGCCATCGAGACGCTACCCGAGGAAGAGAGACCCAAGAGACTCGTGGATTTGACGCACCCGCAGGGCGAAGCCCGACGCCGCACCAGGATCCTCCAGTCGCTTCTGGACTTCGTAGCCAAGGCAGATCTGGGGGACTCCATATGAAAACACCTTCATGACCCATCGCACAGTCATCCCTCATCACCCATAATCTCGTAAGAACGAGGCTGCCAGTTCTGAGGATCACCGCGGCGCCGATAATCTTTCTATTCGTAGTTGTTGGCTATCAATAAACGTTTTCTACCTACCTACCTAACAACGTTTTAAAAGAGCGTTAGCTCGCCTGTATGCATAAATGGAGTATGAATGGTGCTGCAGTTCAGGCGGTAGCATGCGCCACCTAGCATGCAAAATCTCGACTAGGCTAGACTTGGTTTGCCTGGAAACCACTAAATGAGCTGCGCTTATATGAGCTTATATATTTAGTGCGCAGCTCATTTAGTGCGCTGCACTAAATGAGCTGCGCACTAAATGAGCTGCACTTTCGGGGAACAGAGTGCTTATTGGGCACTCTGTTCCCGAAATTGTTGTGGGCGACCAGTCAGAGAAAAAGTGGAGGTTACGGGTTATCAATCGTTCATAGGTACTCAGTTTCATACCAATATTCGTGGAGGCCAGGGTAGGGGTGGGCATAGAGAGCGAGAGAAGCGGCGTCCATCGGTCTCACAATACAATATAGGATTACACCACTTTTACACGTTCTCTGTCTCTCTCTCTCTGTCAGCACTCCTTAGATGGCCTAATCCCCCCCCCCTCTTTTTATGTTGACATTTGACTGTAAAGTGAGGAGTGGACTTGACCACCATGCCCAGACAAGTAAACCGAAAGAAGTATCGCTCGTACCCTCTTAGCCTCGCGCCGAGCGCCTTTCAGCCGTGCCTCAAGAGTGTGATAGAATACAGTAGCGCACATCAAAGACAAAGAGAATTTGACCCCCTCGCGTGAGGCTACATCGTCTGTTACGCGAGTTGTGAACCCGCGAATCGAGGGGGTACGTACCCGCGTTTGATATTTGTACATGTGGCGGGAGACGTTGAAGGAGTCGAAAAGGGTGAAACGGTATAAAAGACAAAAAACAAATAAACACGAATAGCTTTCTCCTGCCCGGGAGAAGAAAAAAAACACGATGGAAGGCGACGGAGAGCTTACTCGGCGTTGTCTTGCGTAGTCTTCGTCTTTCGTACATTTGTACATGCCTTGCCCCTTTTTCTAGTGGTTCTAGTGACTGGTCATACAAAAAATCGTATTTTCTTTTGGCTATTCTCCCCTTCCTGATGTTTTCTATTTTGTCGAACTTGCTCTCTTTATGCTGTTGAATGTTCTGCTCGTATTGCTCCAGTTACTTATTATGCTCATATTTTTTAAAAGTAACTAGTAATTGAAGTAATCCGTTACCAAAATTTTGTAACCCAATTACATTACCAATAGGCCTTATGCGAAATTGCTTTGTGGTCTGACAACACTGAGAGCGTCGCCATTTTAATGTTGGCAAGCGTCGTCGGTACCGAAGCACGGTGGAGGCGTCGGAGAGAGCCGTACGGGCAGTGTGCGATAGCGCAGCAGCTGTGTTTTCCGCCTTCTGACCATGGAATGTGGACGAACAGTTTAAACAACCTACCGCAACTGTCCAACGAAACTCTCGGAGGCCTGTGCACGCTGGCGACAACCTCGTCGAAGCAGCGGATTAAGTCCTACGCCTTCGCTGTGGAAGCTTACACACTGCCGGTTGTCGCCAGCGTGTGCACAGGCCTCCAAAAGGACTAGGCCGTCATGCCTTTCATCTTTGAGAACACTTTTAATTCTTTTTTCGATGCGAATACGCTTGAAGTCGTACTGTTTAGCGGTATACTGCTCCCCGCGAATACATGACTCAAAATTAGTTTTTTTTTTAATTACTGGAGCAAGGTTTTTTTGTGGAACGCTCTGCGTTCTTCTAAAGGAAACTGTGCCCTGGGCAATATTTTTCAAGCGTTGCAAAAGGATAAAATTGGTTTCAGAAAGCATTGACCTCAAGCACAGTTGACGGATGTTGCGCTATTAATGAAAATTTGTTCACCCCTGACAGAATAACTGCAGTGACTTTTTCAAAACTACCCCCAGCTTCTTTGCACAAAACAAAATTTCTACCTCGGCTGCGACAAAAAAAAGAAAAAAAAGGAGGTTGTAAAATGCAGTTGGCACCGCACGTGTTGCTTTATTCGACGTCCGGAACGTAAGTTTTTGCCGCCGCTGACATCGAAATTTTAGCCACTGCGATGAACCTTACCATACCACTGTTAACCATACGCATCTTCAATTATGGTGGGTGGCGTAGATTATTAAAACTGCCAATTTTTGCCTCGCTTGCCTTGGTCTCGTCTGCATGCATTGAGCTGCTTCCGCATCAAGAAAAAGGCAGGCCGACACTACAACGAACATAAAATAAAAAAGAAGGTCATAAACAAATTTGGTACAACTTCGTGAAAAGATTAGGGCCCAGCTCAATAGTTGTAAATGGCTTCACGCCGCGCGATAACGTCCGTATGTTTCTTCGCGTTGTGACCGATTGTTTTTGTCAAAAGCTGCGTCTCAAGTAACAAATAAAAATAAGGAAAAAATATGAACCGTGTTCACGTCCGCGTTCACGTCAAGCACGTATCAAAGGTTTATCGCTGCATCCGCAGCTGAACGCAGCAATCGTTGGCTTCGCATCTCTCGCACGAAGCGCGATCGCTTGTTTACATGGGGTCTTTGCCGGTCGGGTCTCTGGTTTCGTTTTCACGCCACTAACAAGATGGCGGACGTAGTTCTCGGCGCGCTACTAGATGGCGCTCTACATTTCGCATATGGTCTATTACTTCCGTAAAAAAGCAACGTGGGAATTTCAAAATTACTTGCAAAAGTAACGGATTACAGTTCTCCAAGTTCTGAGTGCAGCATAAGGTGGAAAGCCTCGACCAAAAGGGCTCAGTGGGAGAGGTATCTGCTTGGCAGTAATTCACTAAGTACATGAACACTGTAACAGAAGGTCCAATTCTCAAACTCCTTGGCCTTCCAAAATTTTTGCTCCTTCAAAGACCTCGGCTCCTTCAAAGACCCTGTGGAATGTACAGCGTTTAGCATAGACGTTGAAGATCTTTACTATTCAATGCCCCATGATGACCTAATGCTTTGCATAAAAGAGTGCATTATGGACCTCAACGATGAAGTTGCGTTTAGGTCCCAATGCGGGATTCCGGTAGAAGGGTTTCTAGAAGTGTTGTCATTTTATTTGACATCTACCTTTATCGGGTGGCATGACAAGGTGTATGTGCAAAAGTCTGGGGCGTGCATAGGGTCCAGGGTAGCACCTGTACTGAGTAATATCTTCCTTGCAAAGATTGACAGGACACTTGACTGTCTGTTGAAGGCCTCCGCTAAAACGATTTTTAGGTATGTCGACGATTATTTGGTTTTCGTCGACAAAAGTAACTTTAGTCGGACCCTCGGTTTCGTGATAAAAACGTTCAAGGAGCAAGGTTTGGGCCCGAAGTTCACTTTTGAAACCCCAAAAGACCACACAATCCAGTTTTTGGATCTCAGCGTGGAAGTGAGCCAGAGCCACGTTTGTTGGTGGCATCATCCCAGAACCACCAAGACTCTCCTTGATTTTAGATCGGGGCATTCTCAATTCGTCAAAAGAGGCATCGCTAAATCATGTATTCTTTTGGGGGTAACAAAGTCTTGCTACCACAGGATGGGAGAAAGCCTTGCCGCCCAGGTCGGGAGACTAGAAGACGCAGGTTTCCCGGATTCGGTAATCTCCTCGGCCGCAGAAGCAATAGTGAAAAGCATTAAGGGTGAGGCCCGCGAGAAAAGTAACAAAAAAAGTAAAAAAGCAGGTCACAGTCATCTCTTATGTGCATTACATGTCACACGGCTTTAAAAGAGCCGCTTCGAAGTTTGGGGTAAATGTGGTTTTCTCGGCACATAACAAGTTAAGCGGTATTTGCTCAGCAGTAAAAAAGCGCGTTAACAAGGAAAAAAAGCAGGGGAGAGGCCGTGCGGCATAAAACACCGCATTGAGTTCGTGCCATGCACCTTGGGTGTAGTATACCAGATACCCTTCACGTGCGGGAAGGTATACATCGGACAGACGGGGGGGGGGGGCGGTGCCTCAACATTCGCCTGCGGGAACACCGTAGTTCTTTAACAGGAACAGCAAGCTCCCACTTGGCGTTACACTGCAGGGACTGCGCCTGTACACCTTTACTTGACAAGGCCATTGTTTTGTATAAACACAGGGACCAAACAGCTCGAGAGTATGTCGAAGCTCATAGAATAAAGAAGGAGGGGCCAGCCTGCGTGAGTCAGGCTTCCTTGAATTTGCTGGACAGTGAGGTCGAATTTTTAGATCGGGGATGACGCATATCGAATTGTGTAACAGATAGCACCCAATTTTGTGAGGCGCATGCGCATTTCCATCGTGATTAGAGAGTCGTGTTGTTGTATGTTTTCTTCGTGGTTTCCTGATAATAAACCTTTCAGTCGTTAGTCAGCGCTCGTCCTGTCCAGTTCCTTCCTCTGTCCTTGCAAAATTCGCGCTGTTCCATTATGACCTCGGTACTCTCCTCGCTTTGTTCGGAGGCTTTATGCTTGGAAGCCTGACGTCAAGCACTGCAATTTTCCGGCCCACATAACACGTCCTCTCGCAACATTCAAGCCAGTAGTCTTTAAGCTGCCTAGCTATGCCTAGAAAAACATAGTGTTGATAATCTGGGACAAAGCCCCAGATTATACTAAAGTGGTCAAGGTTAATAAGAGGGAAAACACCCTTCGCCCCCCGCACGACAGTCCAATTTGAAATGTCAACTGCATGTCGCTATACATCTGATCGCCTGTGCGCTCCTCAAGATCAACTATCTGAACAAGATACTTCACTGAACCTTCTACATATACACCAGGGTGCACGCAGCAGTTGTACCCATGGTAGCCATTAAACTGCACAATTCCTTGCATAGAGGCCTGTGCAACCAAATCTACCGCTGAATAAATGCAAAAAGCCGTGAGGTTTTCTTTTTACCTTTGAAGGTTAAAGGAAACCCTGTGCCAGAAAGGTCCTGCATAATATCAACAAATGCTTTCTAAAAAATATAAATTTTTGGCTTGTTCTTTCCAAACGAAAAAGCTTCTAATACTAGCTTATTCATGTAATGTTTGGGAGGAATCTCATCTACTGAGAGTTGTATTGGCCATATGGCTGTCGTTGACGACTTGAACACCGGGGCACAACCTGAATTCAGCGTGACGCTTACCCTATGCCCAGCCTGTGTAGTGCATTCACAAAATCACGGTACATGCTGCCATCTGTCATGCAACACATGAGGTTCGCATCTACTAGAGGTTCTTTGAGGGATAGAAAGTCTGCAGCTTTCAACAACTTTTGCCACGGGTACCGAACATCAAATGTGATAAAAAAGGAGGCTCCGAAACACGAGACAGCTTGCAAATCTGGCTGGAGTGGAGGCATTGAAAATTACTACAGCAAATCTAGCTTTCCAATAAAGAAAATAAATAAAAACAACTGGAGCAGCAGTAATGAAAAGTTGCTCCGCCTGCATCAAACATCTTTCCGAGAAAGTAGCGCGATTTAGCAAGACTGGGGCAGCAAAAACGCTGTTTACAATTTTAACAAGGTTAGTTAGACCCGTAAAAGTGAGGTTGTTGGCTGCAGGCAGCGTATTTCAGCACCATCAGCAAATGTCTTTAGAAACCACCACACGTTCTCCTATAATGCCTCGAAATAGCGTTATAAAAGAACTTGCTGCCTCTGTTGCTTCCAGATCTGAATGTGACCGGACTTCTTTTGATGCGTCTTGATCCGATGAAGTCTGTAATTAAGCAATGGTGCAACTTCTAAACACTTTATGACACTCATACTTACATCAGTTAAATCAGTCCTACACACATCAGTGTTCATGCTCCTAAAAGTGCTGCAACCGCAATGACGTTGAAGTCTTATGTACTTTCCTTGGCATTTCAATATTTCATAAAGACTCTTTGATTACCCCAACACTAATGTGCCATTCCTCCCATTCACATTTTTAATCACTGCTTCACTCATTATATCGAGTAAAATTTCCTTGTATCCCAATGTTCATTTGATATGAGAGCCTGTTGAATAAGACCTACCACCGAAGATGCGCGAGGTTCCCTTCCATTATCAAAGCAGTCGTCTTCAATGGAGTTGTCTGAAGTTTAATAGTGCTGCAACTTGAAACAAGGAATTTGATTAGATTTTACACCACTAATGATAGCACATTCAAGCTGCATTACTTTGAAACTTCAGTCGCATAAGGGTTTTAAATCACAGCTTAGTTAAGTGCAGTTCCAAATGAATTCAGTTTTGACCAGTTGCATTTAATAAAGCCTATACTGAATAGATACTGTGGAACTAAAGATTTCAGTTGAGTGATGTTTATACCTCACTGAATTCGGCAGTATATATATTGATTTTAATTCGACTCTACACTGGTCTGCTGCCAGCACAGGATGGTGAGGCAGAGAACAAAAAAAGTGACCACATAATATTACCAGAACAATAACCTAGGGGTGTTCAACTAGTGATCTTTGAAACAAAATCGAATAGTTTTAGAATAGAGGGTAGACTGTTTTGTAAAGATAATTAAACGGTCTAGAGCAATTTAGCTTACTCTCTGCAAAACATCCTGCAATCATTAAACAAATGCAAGACTGTACTCGTCACCTAAAGAAAAAAGTAAGCTGTGCGGGAATTTTTACACGATTTGGTTTCGAAGAAACAGACAATTCTGTTTGCTCCTGAAATACGTACATTTTGATAGAGGTAGTGACACTGCAAGAAGCTGATTTATTTGCGCGGCTCTTAAGGTTACCTCAAAACCATTTTCACCTGTACTCGGTTTTGTCTCAGGCAGAAACGAGTGCATGAAAATCATCAAAACTTAGTGATATAAAATAGATGCAGAAACAAAAAAAAGGTGTAGGTTTTACGGTTTAAACAAGGTTTTGGCATCATAAAGCGCAGAAGCCTAGAAATTACGTGAAGAAAAACCACTCCGGAACAGTGCATCAAAAAGTGAAAGCCGTTTACAACTCCCTGTAACGCCGAATTGGAGCGCAGCTCTTGAGGGAGGAGGGAAGGGTACTCAGGAGGGTATACCCCTCTTTCTCCTCCGGGGGGTGGGGTCATGTGACCCCCAAGTCACGTGACCCCCCCCCCGACATGTCCCAACATGTGGGGAGGGGGTCACGTGACCCTCGCGACATGTCCCAACATGCACCGCGCGGTTACGCCGACGGCGACGCCGACGGCACTCAAGCCGGAAACGGGCGCCTAAGAGCTGCGCTCTAAAAACATTACAAAAACCAGAAATACCGAAGTTATGAGACCACGGAATATAACAGTTAGCACAAAGTTTTCAAACAAAATGAGAGTGCCAAACCACATAAGGGAATAAAAAAATGATTATAGTGATACATAGAATTTAACCAACATAATACAAAGTTCCTCAGTATGACATGCGACAGTGGCAAGTTCGAAATTTTTCTATCATATATCACAGTATAAGGACACTTGTTACACACGTTCAGAAAAAAGTACTTCTCGCAAACTCGTCCGGGATAAAAGTGTATTGCTTCCTATGTTGCTAGTATTCCAAGATATTGCCGAGCGGCATTTGCACCGTGCGAATAAACAAATTTCTATAGCTGCTGATGAGTCTACCTAGGGCTAGGAGGATAGTACAGTGACGCCAACTGACATTTATCACAGGCGGTAGGGTGCCTGTCAAGGAAACTTCAATGTGTTAAAACAGTTTCCACTATTCGTGAATTATTTGTAATATAGCCAAATTTTTAAAAAGCACTTTTCATTCAAAAATGAATCGAATAGAGGAATACTTGATTTGTTATTAGGAGATTATAAATATTTGCATGAATATTCACACATCCCTACAGTAAACAAATGTTCCAGACTAAGTTTACCATTACATTATAAATTATTAAAACTAAATTGCTCCTTCACTTAGTTGTTCCTTCAAAGGGTGGTAACAATGATTATAATCACAACTGATGAACCTCCTCCCCAATGAGAGCAGCAAACTTCGTCACTGAGATGACCTGAGGAGATGCCTTGCTCCTGTGAAAATTGTAATAATGCACTTTTATACACTCTTAACAACAAATACAGCTTTTATGTTTCTAATAGCATCAGTAATCCATTATTTCTCAATATAAGAAATCTAATTGAAATTAAATAGAAATTGCATACCACTGGAGGATGTTCTGGAACTTCTCCTGGGTCAGGAGAGTCCTATTCAGATCCACTTGGATCCTGTGAAGATCCCTGTAAAATTATAGTAATAACAGCTAGATTCCCCAGAACAAGAGAGCTGTGTTAACAACGCAAATCTTTGTTTTCCAGAGAGGTATACAAAGCAAGGACGACATAATCACCCTCTCCTGTGAGACGAAACAATTCGATGCATTCATAGGCAATCCTTAGAGGGTGCACCGTTCGCCGGAAAACAAATATATATTGAGTGATATTAACACCTAGGGCGCTAAGAATACTTCATATAAAGATCAAGTTGACTCAGGGAAAATAGGAACCAGTAAATTATTTTGCGGCCCGCCTTGCTATCTAGTAGCCAGCGTGCACACTTTTAAAGAATCTCTACATCGTCATTCTAATTTCGCGAACCTGCGGCATACTCGGTACAAAACCATTTGAAAGCGAGTCCCCAGCACTTTACCAAATAGAAACGCCCCGCGCGCCGAAGAATGCGCCAGGCGTTTCGACATGCGTGTCTTGCGCAAGACGTGCCTTGTCGACGGTGCTGCCCGCGGACAGAAACAAACATCAGATGGCAGGAAATGTGACTGACTTCGAAATATAAAGACAGACACCGGTTCATGCTGTAGAACAGGGGTTCTTACTTTTTTGTCCCATGGAACCCCTGCAAGCCTCGAGAGCCATGGAACATCCAGATAAGTATACTCCTCCTTTTTTGCCGACCGACAAGCAACACAAAAACAATCGTCGGTGAATTCGATTCTGTTGCTTCTCACATACCTATCGCGATGTGAGTACAAAGCGAGATGAAGGCGCTTTGCACGGTCCTGCCCCGCAGCCCGCGGCGTGCGCGGCAGAACACGGGGGGAGGGGGGGGGGTGTCCAAGGCAGTTAGGGTGTTCGCGGAACTCATAAGACCAGCTCGTGGAACCCCTGTGTTCTGCGGAACCCAGTTTGAGAACCCCTGCTGTGGAAGATAAAACTTGAGCTAGTGCCTACCGCTAAACTGGCGCGCGCCGCGCAGTAATTCCACGGCTGCACACCGGCAGTGCTCATCCAAATGGAAAAAGGCAGGGCAGGTGGCGGAGGGGGTCATGCCTCCCATCTAGTGTTTGTTCTCTGCCATTCACGTGTATGGAACTGCAGTGTGCAGTGCGCTAACACGCTGCCGGAGCTCACAATAGAGACTTTTAGTAGATCGTTCCGATGACTCCGATAACGATACCCGATACTCTGCCTCAGCCTTTGCGCTTACATATATAGTATCGTTATCGGAGGCATCGGAGGTATCGGAACGATCTACTAAAACTCTCTAGTATCTTTTGTTTATAAAACAGTGCACGTGCTTGAACATATCTTCATGCCGCGAATGTCGATACTTACAAGGTTCTCAGCCGTGGCATCTTGTCTCAGGCGGTACCACGTGTTGACTTCGGGACCGGAGTTTGAGACCCCCGATGCAAGTACTGTTTATAGGGCCCACGATTTCTTGGTTCTTTACGACGACGCTCTGCCGCTGCCGCTTGCACCTTCCATCGGAACCAACCCACACTACCACAAGAGTCGGCCCGTTGCGGGTGTCAATAAAACGACGTGCTTTCAAGGACATCCCGTTATTTTGCAAACCAAACTGTCAAAAACTGAAGTTTTGCTGGCTTAGCTGCCGAAAACCACTATCCAGCCGCTTCGCCAAAAAGGGGAAACGAAATGCATAATGGATCATGGTAAAATCGACGGATACGTTACTTTTTCTTGGATGGATGAATGAATTAGGCTGGACCCTTTGCATCTGGTGGCAGCTTGCGCCACCTAGTCAGTTTTATTTTATTTTCACTTTTATTTCACGTGGGATTATATACCTAGATATTAGTTCATAAAATCTACGATTTGTACGACGGAGGGGCCTCCATGCAACCGAGTGCACACACCTTCCGCCCTACGGATCACCCGGAAGAGAATGCAAAATTATTCATGCTTCCCTCGACCTGTGCCACCCATCAGATAACCTTTGCTTGATTATCTCCACCTTCCCAATGTAAATGTTTCCTTCACTATCCCTAAACCCCAGTACTTTTGTTAAATTCGACGCCTCTTTATCTACTAGAGGGAGAATCCCCTTACAGTGAAGTTTTAAGTGCTCAGCCATATCATTCGTCTCTTTTATGAGGTAGCTTGCTCCATCTACTGAAATAATTTCAACACATTTAAAAAAGTTTTTTTTACCTTTGTATTTTTTTAATATTTTCTAATAGTGGCTTCATTTTTTATATCACCTACTTGTTCATTGTTGACAGAGAACATATTTGCTTGGCAGATTGGTTGCCCCCTCATGTTAGGCAATACGAATTGGGGGATAACAAAACCCAATGTCTTTCGTTTGACTCTTACTTTAGCAATAAAACATTTTATTTCCTGCTGTAAAACTATTAATTGTCAAACAAACAGTAATTTTAAGATATTCCAGTTTTCGTTGTTTCCAGATAGTATTGGCCCGGCCATCTACCCGTTGCGCAGGCAAGTGCTATCACCATTCATAAATCACAGGGAGGCACGTACGAAAACGTGGTGTACTCGTATGCCAAGTGGCCCTCTACATGTGTACGGGTCTGTCTGATATAGCCATCGATCAGCGGCGTAGCCAGGAATTTGTTTCGGGAGAGGGGATGGGAGGGGGGGGGGCTGTGGTCGCTGGGATGTCCATGACTTGGGGTGCGGAGAGGGGGAGGGGGGTCAAAATGCATGTGTATATTATAGGGTCGGCTGGACTTCGGGGGGGGATGAAATAAGCTCCCCCCCCCCCCCTGGCTACGCCCATGCGTCGATTTCTTCGGCACGTCAGACGAAGTTGGTGAACTGTGTACCACCATGTTCGGACACATGAGGGGGATCGGTGACCGAGTGGGCTTGCGCACACCATGTCGGAATACGTGGAGCGAAAGCTCGCGCTGCTGAACCCAGGATCCTGGGTTCCATCCCTGCACCTGCCCGTTTCGATCTAGATGAGCATCCTATACCGGCGTGCGGTCGTGTATCAATACTGCGTGATGCATGTTAAAGACCCCACGCTAGCGGTTGTACTGCACTGGCTAAATATTTCATCTACAGCTGCGAGACTGGTCGCCCGTTAAGGCAGACCAAGTTTTAGGCTGTGTAAATATACACACAACCCAATTTTTTTTCGGACACATGATTCCAGTCTTAAGCGGCAGGACTTAGCCAGAGTATAGCTTACAGGTATGAGAACTGCATTTCCTTTCTCCGGAAAAGCCGTGAGCGAGAATACCACAGTATACTATATCTTTCTTTCTCAGATTGTTTAGCACGGTATATCGCAAAATCAAAATACCTCAAGAGGTGCTCTCTAATTTCGCACTACAGGGATTTGTAAACGTCTTTAATTTTTTCTTGTTTCAACTTTTTAATGCTTTTGTTATTTTGCCAGTCAGCGTTAATTCATCATGGTAATTTATCACCAGCTCTATTTGCGTGCTTTCTAGGTACCTTCATTTCTTCAGATCTCTACCAAGCCAAGTTAGAGGCCCAGGGCGTGCCAAAAAAGTATGCAGAAAAAGGCGAGAGCCATGCCACCAAACACATCTATGAGAAAATGAACGATCTAAGAGAGCCAGAGGACAGGTGGTAATTGCCTGATTTATGGCACAATGATGAATTCAGTAGACCCATTTTTGATTCCCGTGATTTTCATTGTGATCTCCCCATTTGCCTAATTTCTTTTACTTAATAATCATTTATTCTTGTAACCACTACCCTCTTCAATGCCATAGGCCGATGAGGGTACATGTAATAAATAAATGTAGGGACTGAAAAGTTTATAATGTTGTGACGAAGAAGATGCGGCAAGACTATGCCGACGGTGGAAAAAGAAGACGATGCCGGCGGGGCACGCTCTGAAGGACTAACCACCATATCTGTATTTCTTATTCCCTTCACTGTATAGTAAATCATTTTCATTATCACTGTAACAATATGTTACTGTCCTAAAGGGGCAATGAACCAAATGTCTAGGTTGTCTTTTATGGTGATAACTTAATCCTGTGCTCTAAGCATTCTAACAGACCGAAAATTATATTTCTGTGTTCTAATTTCCTCAGATCGCCGACACTCCATTTCTCCGTAAAGTGTCCCCAAGTGAAGTTTCGATGAATTGTGCTTGTCGGCTGATTGTTGGCGATGGCTTACCCCACAGCTAAAAAGTGGAGTGTTTTCTGAAATTGTGCGCAGCAGACTTTTCAATATGAGTTTTAATAAAATTATACTGAATATGTGCATATTTCATCTTGGTCCAGAGAATGTAGTCCACCTAAAAAAATATTCCTCATGCCTTTCTATTGCTTATCGATGAATATGCGGTTTTGTAATCTAGAAATGGATATATGTACTGACACCTATGAAACCATTCAACTTAAAAAAACAATCTTTAAAACCGACTTCAGTGCCCCGTTAAATGCTCAAGCGACTTCAGTGTCCCTTTAAATGGTCAAGCAACATGTCACGTTGGGTGATCTTGCGTGCTGTGCTTCGCATAACACGGAATGCAACAAAGCATGCAGTGTTTGGGTAGTTTGGCTTGACGACCGTAGAAAAGCAGAAGGGGCATTCAAAATAGGCCTATTATCGATTGTTCTTGGGTTACTGTGTATTTTGTCGTGTTTCATTCTAGGAAGCAAGCTGCTGATGCTGCCAGGAATGAAGATGAGCTGAACGACTGCTGCTGAAGATTCTTCCGGGGGAACTATAGTGATTAAGTTCTCTTTGGCCATTGTACGAATTCTTTGTTTTTGTTTTCTTTCATTATTCCCAATGTAATATTTATATATTGTCCTGGTTTATTCTAAAATGATTGTAATAAATTCTGCTACTTTAAATTTCAACAGTTTGTATATTTATCGAGGGTAATCGGTAGTACTTGCTCTTGCCTTAGATCATTGTATTTCAAGAAATGCTCAATAGCTTTTGAATCCATACCTTTTATTGGCTATGTAGAGGTTTTCAAAGCGTTCCAGGAAAGCTAATTTGTCTAGCATGAAAATAAATGCTATATTGAGAGAAGCCCAACTTTAAATTTATAGTTCCAGAAATGTTTCATCTGCAGTTCCGAAAAAAAAAAGAACAGGGATATACCGATGGGAATAAATGGGTACTATACTGTTCAAAAATAAGTCTCGGAATATAATGGGCAGTGGTTTCCATTGGAAAAATACCAATTGTTAGTTTTGCAGTAGGGGTCGATCCTCTAAACACAAATGGTTTTCGTCCCAATTGATGCCATTTAGAAAACCCAATGGGTATTGTCCAATTGGTACCAATATGTATGTTTCCAACTAAAACCAATTGGTATTCTTCCGATTAGGAGTATTAAAATACAACTGGTTTTGGCAATTGGTACCAATTGGAAAAGCCGATTGGAACCAATGAGTATTTTTACCTGGGGCCGCATGCCTTCCAACTGTGGTGGTTAAATCACCGAATCAGGAAACTCAGCCATAAACCAGACTTCAGACATCACTCCATGTCAGCAAAGCGCCACAACATCATCGTGGAGGGTCATTAAGCAATACAGTAACATGGATCTCTTTGACCATGATAGCAGAAAGTGGATTGATCCCAAGTCAAGAAAAAATAAAAGAAAATAGAATCCCTATTCCAGCCTTAGCGCTGAAACAATCTGCAGCGGTACAGTCATTGCCTGAAGGGCTTACTGAAGTGCTATATTCACACCGGCCGTGAAAAACACAATGCTTATATCGCTAAGCCGCCTAAAGGTGTCCCTCGCCCTGAAGAATATGTACCCGGAATGTATCCTTGAGATCAAATGTAACAGACGTCTCGATCTCATTGCCATCGCCACAAGAAATGGCCAGACAACGCGAGCATTCCTGGGTTGCACTGACTCTGTGGAGTCAAGGTCCTAGCTAAGGAACCTCTTCCTAGACATTACACCACTACAGTAATCAGGGACGTCGACGCCACGCTCACTGATGCACAGATCGCCGATAACTTGAGATCTCCAGAAAACAGAGTTGCGCGACTAGGAAGGCTAGCAAAAGTTCAGCGGTAAAGATTTCTTTGTCTGGATCGACACTGTCAAGCTTCGTTTACCTTGGCCACGTCCGACACCCAGTGACCTTATTCAAGGAGGACCAGTACAATGCCGGAAGTGCTGTCGTTATGGACATCGAGAAGCAGCCTGCAAGCAGAGTCCAGTATGAAGCCGGTAACGGGTAAGGGGGAATGAAAGATGTGGGAGGGGTTTGTAAAAGTATTTTGCCGCAAATATGCGTAAAGACGCCAATCAATCAACGTATGTGAGGGGAAAGTGGCAGAGGAAACGGAGAGCGTTGGCAGATCAGAGCTCATGAGAATTTAAGTCTCATGTCGCGAAACAGCGACGCGCACAATCTAGCTGGAAGTTGTGTCTCTTTCACATTCATGACTCACACAGGTCTGCCCCGTCGCCGCGAAGCCGCGGCGCGATTAAGTTCGCGTTTCACGGCTACCACAATTGTCGGTTTAGATTTCAAAACACTCCTGCACCATAAGCAGTTGCAGTTCAATAAAGTTCACTCGTTTTCCACTTCATCGGAGAAATGTTAATGTTAGAGGCGGTCCGAGAGGTTGGTGTCATGGGCAAAATCTCGTAATGCCCGAAAACCACGTTCGCCTGTTGCTTGGTACATGTAGGAAATAATAATTCCCTAGTTGTAGTCACGTGTGCACCAGTCCTTTGAACATATGCCATTAGTGTTTGCCGAACAGTGTTGTATTCTGAGCAGTGCCAGAAGATGTGGTCGAGTTCTTCTATTTCTCCGGAAACGTCGCAGTCGGGGCTGTTTCCTTGAAAGGACCTTGCAAAGCGGTGCAAAGTCACCTTCGTGAAGGCGCTGTTAGTCCCAAGTCGATGCAAAAGCGTCGAGTCTCTCCGTGTCAGCTTGGCGTCTGGGACTGGTATTGGGCTCCACCCTTGGGCTGTTTCGGTGTCTGGGTGTCGCCTTCGAAGACCACGCGCTATGAGAAGGCGTGCTTCATGAAACCGTCGAAAGTCGTGTGTGGCTGATAAGAGGTCATGTGCCCTTGACGCCAGGATATCTGCGCGCTCATTTTCATGAACTCCACAGTGGAATGAAATCCACTGGAATGCGAGCTTCCACCCATTGTCCTCCAACTGTGTTGCGAAGTGTGCAGTCTCCTGAGCTATCAGGGGAGCGTTCTCGGTGTCAGCGATGTGATTCAACGCTCCGCGAGAACCCGTCAGGATCACAGCTTTTCCGGCCGCAGGACGTTTCTGGAGAGCCTTGAGAGCCAGAAGAACTGCAATCGTCTCAGATGTCGTAGATGATGTTTCGACGTTGGACACCTCGCCATCTACACTGATGGCTCAGTCGACATGAAGAGAGGAATTCAACTGCAGCCTACACAATTCCCGCCGTATCAACTGAAGAACTTTGAGTCAATTTCCACCTCTAGTTCTTCGTTCGTCTGCAACAAGCAATTTGTTGTCTCATACTTTAAAGCAAATAGAAAACAACGTCTACTTAAGAAGAAGCGGTACCCGGCCTATTCCACAGACTACCCCTCGAACATAAATTCAGCGCAGCACAAGTACATTTTAAACTATGTAGCCCCAAGCGAAACATTCAGCTCGACCTTTCAAGAGTGTTGGTCTGTGAATAAAATACAGAAACTGGATATAACTGGGGCATGTGACGTTCCGTCCGTCTACAGCGCCGTGGTTTCAGCTGACGGCTTTAGTGGTAATTTCCACGTGATACCATCAATTACAACCACTTATGTCAGTCTCACTCCAACCAAAGTTCTAACTACCATGAGTCCAATCGCCACGAGGCCAAGGTGCACGAGTCTTATTTTCGTGACCTCAACCACCATGAAACGGCGTGAACACATGAACCTCTCCTCGCGAGGCTGCGGGCGGCTCGCGACGCACGCTGCACACTGGAGCGCATGACGCTGAAGTCCACAAATGCCAAGTCTAAGCACCAAGCGATACTGGTACACAAAGAGTCTTCAATCCCCACCCCTGCCCGTTTCGATCTGGATGAGCATCGTACCGGCGTGCGGTCGTGTATCACTACTGCGTGGTGCATGTTAAAGACCCCAGGCTAGCGGTTGTACTGCACTGTCTAAATTGCTCATCTACAGCGAGTGACTCGTCGCAACTTTAAAAATGGCTGACCAACGACTCGCTGTATAAATATCCACACAACCCCCCCCCCCCCCATTTTTTTTTTAATTTGATGTAGAGAAAGGAAATCAGAGATGTTCCCAATTATTAGTCTCCATTAGAGTGCCTTCATACACACGCGCGCATTTGCTTGAGTGGTGACATCTCAGCCATTTTTCCGCCGCCCAATCGTTTTTTTATGCATTTTGAAGTGCGCGCAATTCGGTGTCACACAGCTCGAGCGCGTAGCTTTTGGCTAATGCATAGACGCCATTTTACCGCCCAAGTCACGCACCGAGTGTGCGAGAGCGTCACGCGCTGGCCCATTCAGGGCAACAATGGATGTCTTCACCCTGCGACAGCACAGACATGTCCAGGCACCTCTAGTCTCCGCAACCTTCGTCCTCGATCTTTTTCGGGTAAGCCAGGAGACCATCATCATCATGATGCGTGATGATGATGATGCGGCTTTTCCCTTTATACCGGGCGAGCTCGAAGAGTCGTCGTGCCCTAGCCAAAAAAACTTATAACCTATCTGTACTAAATTTTCTTCCACCAGTGTTCCAGACGCGCTTTCGTCCTTCGCACCCACTGCATGGTAGAAAAATCACGCCTGTCTTGTGGAGGGTCGTCTGCTGCGCCCGTATGGAGGTTGTCAAAGTCAGCCGTCGTTTTAAAACCCAGTGCACATGCTAGCATCGCCTCTGAGTGAAGCCGGCGATCTACCAGTGGGGTTGGCAGCAGGCACTCACAGTACAGCACTAAGTGGTCAACTGTCTGAGGTTCTTCTCTGCACGCGCGGCACATCGTGGAAACCACCTTGGGGTCAAACCGCTCCCAGTATACCAGAGTTCTTAGAGCGCCCGCTCGCGCCTCGAACAGAAGGCGGCTGCCCAAGCTGTTGTCATAGAGCAGGGTTTCAGCCGCGATCAGTTGCTTGTTTTTACTGTACACCAGCAGCGTTGGTTTCGCTTGAGCGGCTTCAAACCACTGGAAGACCTGCCTTTCACGTACTCTGCTTCTCACTTTGGACTCCAACCTCTCACCCGTCACTACCTCTAAGGATTCTGCAAAGAAGCCATACTTTTTTGGAGTTGATAAAGGCGCTTCTGCCACCTTGTTCTTGTCCCAGTCATGTGAGTGTGTACAAAAAGTTTTTTGGCCCATCGGTTTCGATCCATGTAGCGGAGTCGTGCTTCATAGCTTATCTTGCTGGTGGCTTCCTGGCTTCAAAGCTAAACCATCCTAGGTCTCCCTGGACGGCTTCGTTAGCCACATTTCTGTGGCAGCCCAGAGCCTGTCGTCCCACTGCTCGTTGTCGCCGCTCCAGAAATTCTCGCAATTCACCAGGGACGCACACTACAGCATTCGCGAAAGTCAAGGCCCGGAACCATTACTGCCTTCCACATTTCCCGTGTGACTAGGAACCTATTGCAGCTCCAGAGCCTTCTTTTTCGGAGGACGTTGGCCCCTCGCCCTGCTGACTGACGAAGATGAGCGTGATGCTCTCGAAGGTATTCCGGCGTATTGGCTAGGATGACACCCAAATATTTGTAGGAGTCCTCAAGTGGCACCACCTCGTCACCCAACTTAAGTGTACAGCAAAGCGTGTCTTTGGCCCCTGAGAACTGTACAAGCGCAGATTTGTTTGCGTTGAAGCCTAGGTGACGCACAGCAGCCTCCGCAGTGCATATATCCAATAACCGCTGCATATCTTCCGCTGTCTCAGCCATTAAAACGATGTCATCGGCGAAAATGAGCCCTGGAAGCACCCAGGTCACCTCCTCGCCATCCTCTAGGTGGGTTAAAGAGCAGCCCACTCTTGACTGAATTTGCCTCTCCTCCATCCCAGCCACGTAGAGCATGTGGAGGAGAGGGAGAGGTGGACACCCCTGTCGAAGTCCCCTAGTAACTATCACGTCTTCGGATTCCACCCCCTTCATTTCTGCCCTCACCCTATTGCAGTCATAAAGAGATTGGACGAGAGAAACAGACTGCTGTGGCAGGTCTAGTTGTTCCAAACAATGAATGAGCAGTGAATGTGGGACACTGCGTCGGTATAAAGTTCCTGTATAGGCTCCCTACGGGAGTCTGCAGGAACTCTACGTCGGTGCAGCAAAGTACGCCACACTGCGGTAAACGAGGAAACTGCGGTCAGCTGGTGCGTCCGCCTTGATCAACGTTACTGGAGCAAGCTCAGTTTCGCTGCTCCTATTCCCTGGCCCAGGTGGCGCAGGCTCGTGACCGCCACCTGGCCCGGGTGGCGGTCACGGGAACTAGAGGCGCTGCAATCGGATCTTGCTTCTCTGTCTCGCGCGTCGTCAACTACCACCGCTTTGAAAGCTTCCTTTTCTTTTTCTTTTCTTCCTTTTTTTTTACTTCTATCTGTATAACAGCAAAAACAAGATGTGATGAAGATGAAGTTTAATACACCACAGAGATCAGAGTCAGCGCATTGTGAATGTTCTTTCTTTGAGTGTTTGAAATTTATTTTTGTGTGCGTCTGTTTCCTTGCGATGTGAAGTGTTAGTATGAATTGCCAACTCGCCCAAGCTCAAGTATTGCTATTGAAGCTTCGCGGGCTAGACAATGCGGAAGTAAGACTCGACTGCAGCGCTGCTAGTTCTCGTGACCGCCACTGAGCCCACGTCGCAGGCGGAGCTGTGAAACTGAGCTTGCTTCAGTAACGTTGGCCTTGATCTCATGGTTAAGAAAGCTGTCTGACAGGTCATAGCCCCCTTATACTCACAAAGCCTGGCAGTTCGACGACGCAGCCATAGAGTGCCCGGTCGCAGAATTGGGGGCGCGAGGATCTGGTAGCACAGAGCATTTCTCGGGGAGCCTTTAGTCAGCGCACAGCTTTTGCAGTGGCGAGTACCGGAAACATGGTTTTCAAACCCGACGAGAAAAGAAGCGGTAGCCCGAGGAACGCGAGAAGCACGAGCGGACATTCCATCGCTCGGGAAAAGTGCGTTTCGGCGTCTCGCCGCAGCGGGGCGCCCGTTACATGCCTCTTGTAAAGCCCCTTTATCCTGGGAAAAGTGGCGCCATTCATTGTAGAAATGCTTGAGGCACGTGCTGCGCGCGCCACTTCTGGGAAATTCACGGTGTCCGAAATCTAGCTTGGTGCTGCGCTGTGCCGCCATGATCTTCCCACGACGCGGCTGCACGTCTCGGCACACGTTGCGTACTGCGTGCTACTCGACCGGACACGCTTGCTGCTTTACTGCCTTTGCCAATGGACCAGTTCCTGAAGGTTCCCGCCTTTCGGCACGCCTGCCCTCCCTGTCTGAACCGGCCTTAACGCTCTACCTTTTCACTTTCGGCGGCCGCGTCTCGTGTCGATCTGCCAAGCTTTGTCAGCTATAGAGGAGGCTATGGATAGGCATTTTATATAAAGGGCGTGTTGCATGAGGATAGATACCGATGTATTACACCCTGGGACGCTACAGTGTTTTTGTCGCTGCTTGTTAGCTATAACGAAATTGGAAACAAAAAGCGCCGAAAAATACAGGTACACAGACGAAGGGAAAGAGGACAAGGCCCTTCGTCTGTGTCCCTGTATTTTTCGGCGCTTTTTCTGCAATGAACCAACTGGCCCAAATCTCCATTTTAAACAAAATTGGGCACGCCACATTGATCTGGACGCTGCAGTGAAGCTATGGTAGGCTTGTGAAGCCCACGTGGTTATGAACGTGGTGAATCCCCTTGATGTACTTCTTCTTTCACCCTCTATTCTCTGTAGTGAAGGGTGGCGCTGCTACCCACTTATCGACTACTTATCGATAAAGTCTTTACTTATTAATACTTACCGATGGCTCTCCGCCCTGCTAAAACCTACCAGATACTGCTCCTCCTCCGCATGCTGAATCACCTTCGCCAGCGCGATCGTCACGCCTATCCCTTCTAGCCGACATGGCGGTGAAGCAACCGCTCGTGGCACGTGTCTAGTGCGTTTCCAAAGCAATGGTTGGTGGTACTTGCAATCGTGAATTCTGTCAAGGGACTTTAGTCGAAACAAGTTTCGTGCTGAGGTGGCGTGGTCAAAGGAAATTTGGCTTTTGCTTGGTGTTGGCTTCGCCCCGTTTCCGGCGCCTGTCGTTGGTGTCGCACAGGCGGCACAATGGGCGCGCGCCGGTGCCCGACAGACTCGCGATGGAGATTTTCGCCCACGCGCTGACTGAGCTCAACGGCGGACGGCTGCCGGCGTTCTGCGCTAAATTCAAGGTGTCCTTCAGCGCGGGAACCACCCACCGGGACGCCGGCAGCGCCATCCTCTTCCTGCCCGCCGACCACGAGGACCCGTCCGTCACCATCGGTACGTCGAGGCGGCGACTCTGCCGCCGAGCGTTCGGCGCCCAGTTCTGTCAGCTCTCGGCGCTCACTTAATCAAAATCGCCGACCGCCGTTGTTGGCCGGGCCCGTGGCTGCTCTACCGCGCGTGCCCACGGCGGGCTTCCACAACGCTTCCGCGGCGTGCATTACACACCGTCGAGATTAAGGGCATTTCGTAGATCGTATAGAGGAGCTTTGCGTTTCTTGCGGGAGCTCGTGCCGTCACTTCAAGCACATCCTGAGGTCCGCAGCGCCCAGAATCTGCAGTACGCGATTGACAAAAAGCGCTGTTGTAGATTTTGGTAAACGACCATGTGACAGAAATGTCCTTCTGAGCATGTTCTTTGACCGCAAAAATGGCCAGCGGCGAATAGAGCTTTAGCCAAATAGAGCTTCCGCCCAATAGCCAATGTAACCAAATAACCCAAGCATCCAAGAGAACACTGGGAACGCAGATACACGCACCGCCCACGCTCGACCTATCACAATATGAAATATTTGAAGTAAATAACTGAAAAAGGGGCGTTAACCAATGCACCAGCAAAGTCCCGTTTATTTTATTTTTGTTTCTTTAAAACTTTACGTGCTGCAGGCACCAGCACACGCAGCTCTGTGTGTAGCAGAGTTTGAGTAGAGCTAATAAAAATACCTCACTCATAAAAAAAACACAAAAGAAAAACCCGTAGAAATTGAGTGAGAAGAGTAGATGAGGGGAGCGAACGGGGACGTCAAATCACAGAGCTCTGGTTGGAATTATTAGCCAGTAGTTTCAAAATGTAGCTCTGGCTTTGCGTCTATACTCGCTAATCATTTCAACCAGAGCTCAGTATTCTGACGTCTCCGTGCGCCCGCATCTCCTCCTCTCCCTCAGTTTCTACCCGTATATACTCCGTCCACCCTTTAAGCTGAGACTAGAAGCTCCGCCTTCAGCGCCAGCTTTCTGGCCTTGCTAACACAAGTGTGAACGCGCAGGCACGCCCAACCAAAGCTGTGCGGAAGCCAGCGAGCTTACGGCCTAAGGGTGAACGGTGTATCGTATGAAACTATTGCTTTTATAGTCGCAAAAAAGGCGAGAAGGGCAGGGCGAATGTTTCGAACGGCAGGACTCCAACACGTGCTCCGTGCCTTTCGCCGTGCTTTGGCTGCGTGCGCACGCTCGAGGTACACGAAACACCGAAGCACTGTCGCAGGTACACGAAGCTCGCGCTGAGGCGGGGCAACTCAAGCTCCTCCCTGCCGGTCTTCTCAGTGACTATTGGCGACGAGATGTCTTGGTGGCTCCTTCATTTGGTTCTTATCTGTGACGTCACGACTAGGATTATCGGTCACCAGCGACAATTTCGATGGTGCGTAAAAAGCACGGTGGAAGCTTGTAGTCACTGCTTCCTAAACCAACACCGCCAAGGCTGATGGTCTAGCATTCTTCTTGTCCCCATTGAGGAAAGTAGAATTCATCCTACAAAAGATGTCATAGTTTGGCCAATCGTGGAAGGCCGACCGAAGTGACGCTCTTGGTCGCGCACGTCGCCAATAGAAAGCATTCACTAGCGGCCATAGCTGTGTGCGCAACTGCTGAGCGCGTGCTCACTGCTAGCTGCCACAATTTTTTCTTTTGCAACGTGCATTCCAGATTATCAAGATTGCCGGTATTAGCAGCCTATTAATGTGAGCTCGTTCCGAGCATGTGCTCTAAACATCGCCCTCAATATGTCGTCCAGTGAATACCCTCTATATAGGCATTTGCAAGTACGGCTTCTGGGCGCTGCCATCTTGCACCTGATGTGGGTAGATCGTCTGATAGTCAAGCAGAGGCGTACCCCGGCCACAGCAATGCTTGACTATAAGACGATCTACTCACACCAGCAGCAACATGGCGGCGCCCAGAGGCAGTACTTGCAAACGCCTATAGTGATGGCGTTTGGAGGGAAAGGAGGAAGGGGGAAGAGAGGCGCAGGCTTTGTCTTCTAGGCGGGATGATCGCACGCTGGGCTGTGATGTTGGGCTGCCCGCGCGTATCCCCCAGAGAACATGGCGGACGACGAGTGCGCGAGCCCGCTGCAGCTGAGTCGACCCAGCGACCAGGTGTCCGTCGTGGGCGACCGCCTGCCGCCGGCCATACCTCCGAAGAAGCCGCAGTCCAACTCTTCGTCCTCAGCACGGCGCGCAGGCTCTACCGACGCTCCAACCCCTACGTCGCCGAGGGACACGGCAACGGCAAGTGTGTCCCCGAGGGAGAGGAGGAGGCGAGAGAGCGCGGGGTGGTCAGAGTGCCGAACGGCCGAGCTTGGATTGAAATTATTAAAGGGCAGGCGCAAAGCTAGCTTCCCCTGTTTTTACTCACTGTTCAAATGCGTTCGAACACCGAACGCCGGAGTTGGGCGTTTAGCGTTCTAACAAAGAGCAGACACGACGGTAAAGCTTTTGCGCGTACCCAGTTGTCCTTCCAACCAGTACTCGGCGCTGTGATGTCCCCGCGCGCTCTCATCTTCTCTCCCTCAGCTTCTACTCTCGAGGTCTCGGTGCACTCAAGACGCCATTCGTCGAGGTTTCTTTTATCAGCTTGGCTAACGAGAAGGCAGGGGCGTCCAACCCTTTTCCACTGGAACGATGTATATGCAATGGCGCATTTACCGCTTGTTTGTCTCGTTAGCAAGACTCATTAAAATATTATATAGGACTGTTCTTCCGAGTGCATGCAGGTGCATCATACTCTCATCGACTTCTGACAGTCTATGAAGTCTGGATGGCACGGCGCGAATATGTGGCGGTTGATCGACAAACTTCGCACGGAGGCACGTTCCGCGCGGAGCTAACGCCACAGGGCGAAATTCGTCCTTGCTCGCAGCGTACTTGCCCCATGGCGAACTATTCAGGAGCGTTTTAAAGCGATAGAGTTTACGAGCTAGTGTCGCAGAAAATCAGGCGTCGGCGTCAGTGTTGGTGGGACCAGAAAGTTCAATAATGCAACGCGCGCAGCCACATGGGACGTCCCACGTGGCTGTGACGTGATGACCCTATCGACCCGCTATATTTGGAAGGAAAATTTTCCCGCCAAGTTTAGCGAAAAGATTCCCGCAAAATTTATCGAAAAATTTTCTAGCCAAATTCAGCGGAAATTGTTCCCGCTAAAGTTAGCTAAACATTTTCCCTCAAAATTTAGCGACAAATTATCTCGCGAAATTTAGAAAACAAAACACGTACCCGCCAAATTTAGCGGAAAAATTTCCTGCAAAGTTTAGCGGAAAAATGTTCTCTCCATATTTGGTGGAAAATTTTACCCGCTAAATTTAGCGGGTCGATAGGGTTATGCCGTCACAGCCACGTGTGACGTCACGCGTCACGTAACATGACGTCACACGTGACGTCATGTGATGTCACGTGAGATGTGACGCTACCAACTACAGCACGCGCACGCGCTTCACGACTTGGGAACGAGCGCGGGTTTATATGAGAAGGATTTGCGAACGGGGCCCGATAACGCTATCACGTTCCACTCTTGAGAGGGTACTCCGGCGATTTCGCTGTAGTCGCCGATTTGCCTGAAGATTTGCTAAACACACTAAGATCGCTGAAAAAGTATCCCGAATATTAGGTCAAATATATATATATATATATATATATATATATATATATATATATATATATATATATATATATATATATATATATATATATGTATATATATATATATACATTTTTTTTTGCGAAGTTGTTGAACCTGCAGTTTTGGTCCTCACTGTGTTTTTCAAACTGAAAGTTTCCACTGGCAACAACGAAAAAGTGACGCCAGTGGAAGGCATGGGTGCACTCTTTGGACTGTTGATTTTGTTCCCAACTGATTTCAAGCAGTTTCATGGTGTCAAATGAATGTTTTTGGAAGTTCGCTCCAGTACCCTCGCGCCAGCACGGAACAAATGCTTGGCATAGTCCATTTTTTAGAATGCTTGCTCAACTGGCAAGCCTGCGTTCCACTGACGTCACGGCACTGAAAAGTGCGGGTATGTTTGAATGTTGGTTTTTGCAACATCTTAATTTGCCGATGTCACAATTAACTATTATGA
The DNA here is from genome assembly GCA_037355805.1 of Ixodes ricinus. Taxonomy (NCBI): domain Eukaryota; kingdom Metazoa; phylum Arthropoda; class Arachnida; order Ixodida; family Ixodidae; genus Ixodes; species Ixodes ricinus. The sequence goes on along the minus strand of JAZHYW010029760.1, from coordinate 32,570 downwards.
ATTTTGCGAAACTAAATAGCATACCGGAAAGGGTGAACGCCGGGGATTTAGAAAGTATAGTTAGTTGGGGTACCTCGAAAAATCGCCGGAGTACCCCTTTAAAGGCGAATCTTAAACGTCCCCCAAGTTTTTATTTGTATATTTAGTTGCTTGCATGCTAATTTGTTTGTCTACTAGTTCGTACATACCAACGGTTAATTTCAATTTAAAATGAAATAGCAGTATACTTCCAGCGCAGCATATAGAAAAATGTGTTTTTCTTGCAGTAAATAGTGAAGTTAAATAAAAAATCAATAACTTTACAAAAAACATTAGCTACGAGCAATTTGGTGGAAAGTAAAATTCTACAGAAATCTAGCTGATTACAGTCTCCATAACGCTACAATATGGAGCATACGCCTTGCTTTTAAGCGTTTGCAGAGCCAGAACTACCTAATCGTTAAGTGAAAAGGATAGAAAAAAAAAGTACCTGACTTGAATTTGGTTTATTGTTTTCTATCTAGGAAAAGAAACTATCAACGCGCTACCGCTCCCAAACAAGAACCAGGCAGAAAAAAGGTACGGCGGTACAGACCACATATGGGGCGTGTGTACTCTATTGGCGGCGTGTGCGAACTACAGGGGGCGCGTCTCTAGCTGTCATCATCATCGTTTGTAACGTCACGGATAGGACAGACTGGGACAGAGCGCGCAGATCTTGGATACCTCGGCTCGTCAGCTTGCTTCATGTGCTGTTTGGGTAACGCGCTGTAATGCGTTTCAAGCGTTGTGTTTATTTGGTGAAGTGATAATTGTAGTAGGACATTTTACCAAAGTTTGAAACCACACGTGGCACGCGTAGTCGTGCCAACAAACATATTTGGCGCTGAGGTGTCGAAGCGCTCGGATGGTGGTGTGCTGATCTCTACCCGCAGTACAAAAAGCTGGTTGATTAAAATAGAATATCCAGCGCTTTATTCTACTGCAACATCTACCATGGCAACTTTTTTATTATGGTTCGGACAAAATAAAACTAAGGAATGTCTCGTCGAAGTGGGAATAAGAAAGCGAAGTTCGAAAACTCTCGCGAGTGTAGTAAACACTCAAATGAAAGCGACTCCGTGTGTCCGGTTGTTTCCAATGTGTTCTGTGAGTGCTGGTCTCTTACTAGTGCGGAGTTGATTCCTTTCTTTTTAAATTTTGTAAACCAGTAAACAATCATTCGCTGAAAATAGCTGGCAGGAAGAAGCGGTAGCTGGCTTCCGGAGTCGTTTCAACTAAATCCCTGCTTCTTCGCCTGGTCGACGCGAAACGTGCGAGACCCCTCGCGATTAAAGTCTTCAATCTAGTATAAGTATGTGACACTTCAACGTCTCAAAAATGAGGAATATACCTGCTATGAATTACTACCGTCTGTACGTTTAATTTTTGCGAACCCAAATGCACATAATACTTAATGCGCTTCACAGCGAGTGATTTAAAGTTTGTAAACAATTCTAAGTAAAAATAGGATAGAACGAATTAATCAATCGCCCGAATTTGCTAGGCCATGGCCGACCATTTAAGAAAGGAAATTTTCTGGGTTCCTTTCGAGCAAAACTGGCAATGTGACAAACTTCTTTGCCACATATTCGATTCGGGAGGGGCTAAGAGTCAGTTGCTGACGAGCATTTGCTCGGCAGCAGCTGTTGAGTGGCACTTGGATAGAAGCATTGCTATCGGCAATCTCAATGTAGCTAAAACAAGTGAGCGGCGCTTTGCAACACAACTGTGCGAGCGTGCACAGCTAAGAAGACAGCACGTCATTTACCCTGGCGAATGCAAACCTTTTTCTACAACAACCTCCACAAATCAAAAAAAAAAAAAAAAAGAATCAGAGAGTTTGTGAATAGCCCTGACGCACGCCGCGCAAGCTGTAATGCGAAGCTCTAGGCTTGTTTCTCAACATTTTAAAGTTTTTTTCTAATATAAAAAGCAACTTCAAGGCGCTGTTATTTGTTAGAACGATCACTCACAAAAGGTTTATACGCGTTTCTTTAATAAATAAACCGTTTTTAATCGGCATATATGTGAACTACCATAGACACTTCGAGCTTTGACATAGCGAATCGTCTGCACGCACCCTACCAGCTCCGTCACAGGAGGATGCCCGCGAGGAGGCGCCGCCAAAACATCTCGTCGCCAGTAGCATCGTATAGGCCTAGCTCTGGTTCACACATCTGCGTTGAAGTGTGATTGACTCCACTGTCACCGCTTTGTTACCGCTTACAACGAAGTAACAGTGGCACGCTTGCGTCGTCTATTCGGTGGACCTGGAACACTTCCGACCTACGCTTTATTCGTGAGAAGTGATCGCTTATAACGCTGTAAGAATTGTGTCAAACACAAGATTAATGCGTAACAAGTATACGCATATCGTAAGGGTTCCATAGCTACTCGAGAGATGGAGCCAGGGTGTGGTCTTGTCGGAAGCGGTCACAAGTATTCGCAATGCAGTCAATCACACTCAAACGCAAGTGTGTTAACCAGCCTTTAGGCTGTTTGCTTACACACCGACTACATGTTTACAGGCACGTTTGCCTGTCCACGTGAACTGTGAGCACTGCGCAGGCGCAGGAACCCGTTTTTGAAGAGCGAGGCAGCTGCGCGTGCTGCATTCTAAATACTGCGTCATTACCTTGGCGTGGCGTCACAAACATAAGTTAATTTATAAATAATAAAATAATATTAAAAAATTATTGAAGGCTACACTTTTTGGACAGCGAGAAAATCTGACGAAAGCTGATCGCGTTGTTAATGCGCCGTAGTTTTGTTTGCACATCAATGGACCATATTTTTAAGGGCCGGAAGTGTCACCGTTCGGGATCGCGAACGCATCGTAAAGTAACAATGGTTTTCTACAACGGAGGCAAAACCAAATAGGGAATTCTTAGTTCTTGAGAAATGACAGCGAAATCTGAACTTGCGATTTATTTCTTTTTATATATATATCTATAGCCTAGTAGGGAGTTCCTGCGTGTATACTGTGCTGCTTTGCATTCGGAAAACTGATCATTGGTCTCGCTTCAAACGGTTCGGCCATTGAGAAACGGGACCAGTAAGGTACTTCAATTGCTGAGCAGTGTCCGTTGCAAAACAAGTGGATGCGTGTTTCCACCGGGACTGCGCGTGACTGCCGAGGTGTCATTTAGATCGCCCATTTTATTGACCAAGTTGATTAATGGAAGTGCGATTATTCGTACGGCGATGGAAATTTTAGGGTTTTAGGCACGCAGAAATTTCCGAGAGTGTATTATGCTCGCTTAAATGCCACGCTTCGAGATATATCAGCCTTGTAAATCGGGAATCCATAAAACATTTTGCGCAATGTGCTATCACACTCACTCGAGCTTCTGTAGTGGCATGCTATGCCTGTGTCATTTTTGTGCCTTAAATATTTGTTTTAATGATTGTATACAAAACGCGTGCTCTCTGGCATTCCTCGGCGTGAGTCCTTATGCTTCAGGACTATTTTTTAGCACACTCTAAAAAAGTCTGTGCGTCTACTTTCGCGCACAACACTCGGATAGCCAATCACCGCAACTTAAGGAGGTAGCTCAGCGAATGACGATGCCGAAACATATGATTAGACCAAAAACGCAGTCTGAGTTGTGACATTAAGCAATGCAAGCGTGTCGTTTTGCATTGCTTGATGTCGATAAAGACTGCGTTTTTTTGTCTAATCATATGTTTCGACATCGTCATTCGCTAAGCTGCCTCCTTAAGTTGCGGTGATTGGCTATCCGAGTGTTGTGCGGGAAAGTAGAGGCACAGACTTCTTTTAGAGTGCAGAAACCTTATTATATAATATTTCTTTCCACACGCGGTAGAAATACTTGATGCAACAAAGACTGTCTCCACCGCGAAACAGTAGGCGCTAAAATCAACAAAATAAACCAATCACCGTTTTTTTATTTTTTATCAGGTCAATTAGTGAGAAGGGCGAGTGTATCAACGGCCCCGCGCTCTCTTAAAAATGCCTGGGCGACTACTTACCCGCAGAACATTCGAAGAGCCAACCTCTGCGATGTACGAAATCAGCTCAGCGACCTAAAAATGAAGTCTGCGCTGTGGCATCACGCATTGCAAAACGTCATGCTTGCATCGCGTAATGCCACAGCGCAGACTTAATTTTGAGGTCTATACGGATGTTCTGCCTCATCGTTCGCTCAGCTGATTTCGCATATCGCAGAGATTGGCTCTTCGAGTTTTTTGCGTGTAAGTAAAAAAGCAGGCATTTTGTTAGAGTGCAGTTTGAGTTACAAAAACGGTGCTTGTGCCATCGAGTCTCTATCAGTATCGGAGCGCGACACCTCTTACCCTTTTCATTGCCCGGACTGACTAAAGGAAGACACGTTATCAGGGTGCCATAGAACGAAGCAGGAAAGCACACGAGTAGACGTATCTGTTAACTCGCACGCAATATGGATTCAGGGAGTACATAGGAACCAGTGAACTGTTAGACGACTTTTTTTACTATGTAAGTAAAAATATGAACAGTAGAAAATATGTTCAAACCATAATGTATTGCTAGATGGATTACGCAGTATTAGTATTCGGGGAAAGATGCATGACTTACTCCAGAATTATCTTAATGACCGGTATCAGAGAGTACGACTAGGCTCAAAATATAGCAGAGTAATCGAGGTCAAGCAAAGAGTACCGCAAGGTACAGTACTCGGTCCACTATACTTGTTTTAAAATTTTCAGATTAACTAAATAGCCCAGGTCAAAATATAAAGTGAGATCTTTAAATTTGCAGATGATACAGTAATTGTATATGTACATAAAAAAATACGAGGTAGCTGTGAAAGCGATACAAGAAAACATTTATAAATTAACAAAAAGTACTAAAAAAGAAATCAAAATATTGTAAACGTTCCTAAAACACAAGTATTATGCTTCAGAGACCCGAGAAAACAAATCCTAACCGAATTACCAATAAGAATGCACGAGCAGAATTGCAATTATTGCTCATGCGTTCCGCTGAAGTACGTTGATACTGGCAAGTACTTAGGAATGCACAGAGACAAACATATTAAATGAGATATTACTGCAGAACAAATTTGTAAAATATGAAGGATATTAATGGCGCAGACCGCAGATGTATAAGTTATAACATACGTACAAGGTCTAATCCTTCGATTCATGCTACGAATGATATACAGTTCACTGGGCAAGTCCACACTTCAATATGAAATAACAGTATACGGACACTGCACCAAATATCTACAACTAAAAATAGAATCGGTCCAAAAAAGGATAGCCAAAAATATTGGTTACGTAAGCGAATAAACAGATCTACAAATACTATATGCATAAGGAACTAAGAATGTTGCGTTTTAGAGACCGGTTGAAGTATATTATTATAATAAAACATTTTTTCAAAGAAATTGGAAAATGCCAAAAGAAGAACGTTAACATCCGAATAGAAAATTTATTGAACCATTAATTTATACCAAATATGGAGATGCCAAAATAAATTATGATGTACCTAAGATTTTTAATGAATTACCTGAAGACTTACTCAAGAGTTAAAACCCCCAGAATAAAATAAAAAAGCTACGAAACACTTTATATTCTTAACCAGATTAAAAGACACTCCTAGAAAATTGGTTTGCTTCGATAACTTGATTTATAGTTAGCGACGTGACGTAAGTAATGCAAAAATACAACATATTTTATACATTATTGCAATTTACTGAATTAGTGGAATATGCTCTAACTATGTATTTCTGGAGATAAAAACTCCATTTATTTTGCAATAGCGCGCTGTATTGCAAGTTTCTTAATTCTCTAATAAAGTATGCAGAGGAATCTGTCGCGTCCCAAGCACATTGGAGTATTGGTGTTTGTAGGATTTACGTTTGAACTTTATTTCGAGAAGCAATTAAAAATTGTATTGTATTTTATTGTTTTGTATTGTATTGTATCTGTGGATGTCGGCCCCTAATTTCGTCGTTATCGCCGTCGATACAACTGACTGCGCCTTTATCTTCAGCGTTATAAAATCCACGGAATACAGTATTTATGGAATAATTTAAATTTGTTTAGAAGACATGAAACAGTCGTTTCGGGGGATGAAGACGAACCTATTGTTGATTAATTTTCCCGTTAAATGTTGCGGGAAAACTAAAATAGTGTATAGGTCTCGTGACGTAAATTTCTCACGAAATTTATCGGAGAAACTAAATTGTCTATAGGTCTCGTGACGTCAATGTTTCCTGATTCTTTTTTCTTCATTTCTATCGGGGGTTCCGCGTCGGGGGCAGAGATAAAGGCGGGATGCATGGTAAAGCCTTTGCCCTTTAAAGTTCAACAGCTTAAGGTAGTTACATATAATATGACAATAATCCTATGAAACATTACACGACAATTCCACAAAAAAATGAAAAAGAAAAATGGAAAGCAAAAACCAGCACACTCTTGAAAAAAGCAAAAAAACAAACATGTGAACAACAGTAACAACAAAAAATTCAGATGAGATTTAGCGGGGACATGCACGGATGGACGGAGGAACAAGTTTCTGGGTTTCCTATCAAAAGGCATTTTATGCTTTGTCATGGTCCGCGCTCTGTCGTCGCTCGCAGGCTTGAGCAGACCGATCCGTTGACGAGTCTGAACCCGGCACGGATGGCGCCGTCCGACCCGGCCGGCACGTCGGGCTCGCTGGAGTCCGTGGCGGAGCGGGGGCCCTCGCAGAAACACCGGGCCTACGTGCTCGGGGCGCACGCCATCTTCGAGACGTACTGGAAAGGGAACCTGCACAACATCTTGGAGGTTCTCAAGGAGCTCTCAGAGAGAGCCTCCGTCGTCCTCAGCTGGAAGAAACAAGGGAAGCTACACGAGTTCACCAAGGCGAGCGTCTGGTTCCGTTTCATCCGCTTTCTGGAGATGTAGCTGTGGTGTCTGGAACGCGTGCCCGACTGGTGCGTTTGCCGGCTCTTTAATGAATCGCTTCGATTTCCACCTGGTGCCGCCACAAGGGCGAGGAAGGGCAGCGGATCGCCGCGTACTTGGTGGGGTTAGTCAACGTTAGTGTTAGTACAGGTTTTCTTTCATGCAGTGTAAGCTAACACGCTGATTCTAGCAAGCCGGCCCTGGTGTTTCCAGCTCTGCAGCCCGCCGGGTGACGGAAATGTGGTAGCAGCCAGGGGTTGTGACGCCCAGGGAAGGAACGCCATGGCAGAGCGCCGGCTGGGTGTGTTCGCAAACACATGCTCTGACCAACCTCATACACACCCCGCGACAATCTCTTAATAGTAGTAATAAAAAAAATTAGGTTCATATTGGTTCGCATGTTTTAACGTCGCATATATGAAGATTTTAACTTTCGATGACTTAAGCGCGGGGTACGTGATATCCCGCTCATGACCGCATAAAATAAATAATGATGTGGTAAATGCAGGAGTGCCTGCCGGCCAACCCGCAATTTTTTATTACGGTTCTCGGCTCTAAGACTACTATTGTTTAAGTCGGGTACGCAAATAATTGAATGTTTGACTTTTTGTGTGCGCTTTGTTCGCGCTATATTATAACCGCTGGGATATTAAAGGGCTCTTGCCTTTCTTGTATGAACCGAACTATTTACACGACTCTGGGGACCCCGCGCGGCGAAAGCGATGCCTCCTGGCGTTCGACTTGCACGGCGCTTCTACGACCAAACACCAGAATAAGCGCTTTTCAAAAAACCGTCAAGCAACACTGGTGGTCGCCATTTCTTGGGGCACGAAGCGTGTGATTGGATACGAGTCTTGGCCGAACGCTGACGCAGCACTCGTTCCCGATAAGAGCGAAGCCGAGTTCATGACGGATGAGGCAGCCGTCGTGTCGAATGTATATATGCTCAGACTGCGTGCCCAAGCAATGGTGGACTATGGCCTCCGAGATTATTGGCGCGCAAAGCTGTTTCTTTCAGGCGCTTCCAAACGCTCGTTCACCCAGCAGAAAGAGCAGCCTCTCCAGAGCTCCGCTAGGCGGTGCTGATATACAGAGCCGACATCAATATCTAAAACGTAAAAAAAGAAATCGAGGTACACCTGAAGCATTTTTTATGAGTTGTGAATGCGAAAGCATGCAAGCCGCTCGTCCGCTCCCTTTTCGTCTGCTGCGTACTTTTCGTCGCCGGTCGGCGCGTGTGCTCCCCTGGTGACCTTGGACGCTCCGTGCTGATGGACACGCAGCGCCATGGGGTGAGCGGTCGTGGAAACTGACGAGCGCAGCGGCCAATGGGAGCCCCGTCGACGCGCGCCAGCCAATGGAACCGAAGGAAACTATCTGCCGTTTTCTCGCTTCAGACTGATGACGTCAGCTCGCTCCATAAAACAGCTAATGCTTTCGAATTAAAAAATAAATAAAAAGTTCTGTGTTTTGTTAACACTGCGAAGGCTGAGGCGATCGCGATTCAAGTGCCGCTCAGCTCGTGCGCTCAGGGCTGGTTCTGGCAGTTGCTTTCTTTCGGGAAAACGAGCGACTTTTTCCCATCCGGGAAGTTAGACAAGCCAGCTCGAAGATTATTTCTGCGCCTGTAAACGTAGCGCCACCGCGCCGCGGAAACAAGCGTTCAGTTTGTTTTCTATCTCAGTCTTTACCGACGAATGATTGGCCGGAGGAGAGCTTGGCGCGCCAAGAATCTCGGAGGCCATGGGCGGACTAGGAAAATTGGCGCAGCAGCTACTAGGTGGCTTGCACTTTAGAAAAGGGTCTATCGCGAAATGGTTTAGCATTATTCTGCAATGGAAGGTGCGCTAAACACTCAGGTCAAAGACGCCGGTTCCAAGCAGCACAGTAATAACGAAATTTACTTGGGAGCATGTCGAGCTTGACACAAATATAACCGATGTGGAAGCTCGCATCTACGCGTTGTTTGCAACGGCCTTTCTTTGGCTCTTCTTTCTGGCCGAAAAAAAAGCTTTTTTTTCATCTATATATTTTACAAATTTTGACTTTTTCCTTACTGTGATTCTTTGCTTACTGGAAGGAGCTGCGTGCTTCTTTCGCTTCAACGAATGGTTTAGCGTTGAAATAGCGCTCGAGGCTTGATTTCTATCATTCTATTGAAACGAAAGACTTTTCGTCCTTCAACCCGAGCGCAACACGTGCTCTACTCCCGCGTAACTCGAGAGCGCATGCTGTTCGCGCAGGCTGTGACGCGAGTATGGCAGCGCGTCGGGGACCAGGTTTCTCATGCCACGAGCGAGATCCTGGCAGGCCTGGAGCCGACGAGGTCCGAATTCTTCGCCCACGACTTGCTGCCCCTCCTGCTGCGCATGCGCGAAGTGTGGTGGGCGACGCAGCGACACGTGGCCGGCAACTTCCTCTCGCTCTACCAGAAGTACGAGGACTCGCCGCAGCAGTGGCTCATGGCGCTGCGTGAGGTGGACGTGCATCTGCTGCGGACGGCCATCGTGCACCGCGAGATCCTCGAGGGCGAGCTGGAGAAGTTGGCGCGCACCATCGAGCTGGACGGCAATCTGGCCTGTGCGGACAACATCCGCCACCTGCAGGACGTCTTCGTCAAAGAGGGAGTCGGCTACTGGCTTGCCGAGCACCTGGACCTCATCTGGAGCGAGTTCGGAAACCAAGTCCAGAAAGGCGTCGTAAACCTCTACAAAGCAGTGCGTCACGGGCTCTTTTTTCCTTGTCTACGCTCTGCTGGTCAGCGCTTCTTGAAATCGTGTTATAGTCTCTTACTTCATCCGGGCGAAAACAGAGCACAAAGGGAGCTAGTCTGGTAGGAGACACTTGAAAACGTCCTCCTGGAAACATCAAACTTCTGCTGGGCTTCTACACTCTAAGAAAAAAAGATGGTCTTAAAGTACTAACGGCAGCATTTGGTCCTCCGAACTATCATTTGCGTTGCGAAGAGACCATCTGGTTCGAGCTAGGTCCCGTGCGCAAATGCTGAGGACTAATTGCACTCGACCGGGACTAACTGAGAGGCGTGCGCGAGCAAAACCAGCCATTAGTCCTCCTAAGACAGCGCGCATCTGTATGTTTTAGTCCTCCAAACGCGCGGACAAGATGGCGGTGTCTGCTGCATCGCCGATGGCCAGCGCTAGCGACGCACTTACTCTTTCGGAACACTGGGGAGGTATCCACAGACAATCGTAGCATCAAATATTGCAGGAGGGGCATGTTTGAAGGTTTTAGCTGACTTTATAACGATCGCAGCCTCTGTTCCAGCACGTCGTGGAAGCCAGCGCTGACGCCAGCGCGGCCATCGTTGATGCACTGGCCATGCGGCTTTTGACCGCTGACCCGACGTCCGTCGTGTTTGCATTCTTTGGAAACGTTTATATTTTCATTTTGGTTTTAACTGGGATGAAATAGCCACGTAGCACGTCCAAAGACAAGATTCTGTAACCTTTTTTTCTACTCTTGTATATTTAATATATATATATTTCTCTCTCGCAAGAGACGATGATGTTGCCACGGAGACGCGCATACGCAAAGGGGGGGGGGGGCAGTCTATGCGGGGAAGCGAGAACATGGCGGCTGGTAATCTATGGGGACGCTGTTTTAAAAACTGTCGCAAAAAATTACTCTGTGTACTGTTGCTTCATAGTAAGAGATACATTCCTTGGAATGTTTAGCAACAAAATCGGAAAACAATATTGGTGTGGAAAGCAGCACCACATTTGTGACATCCTTCACGGACGTGGTGCTCACTGACCAAGCGACTTCGTTCAAATGATCAGTATAAAATACGCTTGGCTGGCCTTTGGGGGCGGCGTTTGAATTAACGTGTTGTCGCGTGTGTGTTGTGTGTGTGTGTCTTCTGTGTTCTAATTCCCTGTCTATGTTAAATGCTTAATACGTGTGCGAATGTGACATAAGTGTTGTGCAAATGTGAATGTTATCAGCGTGGAAAAAATGTCCAAGCGATATTTCTTTTGCCAAATTTTAAATTTGACGTTGACTAGCACCATCTGGGTCTTGTGAGAGTTAGTGCCAGTTACTAGCTAAAGGCAGTGAAAGATTCTAGGCTGGTTAGAAACCGTTACTAACTTTTTGACCAGTAACCGTTACTAGCCTGACCGTTACTACATATGGGGTTACTAGGTACCTAGTAACATATGTGACAAGTGGTTCCTAGCTTTTACCTAGTAAATACTATTAGCTTTTTTAGGAGTATACATTTCATTTCAACTGCAACGTCTTGTTTCTCAGATTGCAGCACACTGGGCAACCAGTATATCTGTGCGAGGCACATTTCTTCAGTGGGGTGCGATTTTTACGGTACAACATTTAGTCCAGGGGGACTAAAAGCACGGGTTGAAAATTCAGTGGCTCGGGACCAAATGTAAAGAATTACCTTTCAGTCCCAGGGGTCTAAATATAAATGCCGCTACATTTACACCCAGGGGTCTAAACGCAAGGGCGCGACATTTAGTCCCAGGGGTTGAAATGTAAAGGCGCAACATTTAGTCCTCGTGGCCTAAATGCAAGGGAGCAATGGTTTGTCCAGGGCGTTTAACTGTGAGGGACTAACGGGAGCGCTCGAAAAGTTGTTCCCCTCCCCGACAGTCCTCAGGGGGCTAGTGGTGGTGGCAGCGCATTTGGTCCCCGGAGGTACTAAATGCCGCTCCCCTTTGTCTTACATTGAAGCAGAACGTTGATTTCCAAGTGAAAGAAAGATAAGGAGAATGAAAAATAACGTTGCTTTCGTGCGTACTTTTTAAAGTTTTAGCAGAGTCACCAACGATGTTATGCTTGAAAATTTATGTTTGCCTTGAAAATTTAAAATCGTTTTAGGGGCGAAGCTCCGGTCTAGCCTTGTCCGTCCGTCCGTCCGTCCGTCCGTCCGTCCGGCCGGCGCGGCCGGCGTCCGTGCTCACATAAAAAGAAAAAAATGTTTGCGCAGTCGACAGGATTCGAACCTGTGCGGGGAGACCCCAATGGATTTCTAGTCCACCGTCTTAACCACTCGGCCACGGCTGCGGGACGAGTAGGGGCTCTGAGATGTGGTAGTAACTCAAGAGCTGGGGAAGTCATGGATGAAACGTTGCATGTAGCCGCTCAACGTCTATACAGGAGAGGGCGCTGCGGTCAAATGCGTATATAATCTTGTTAAACTTTGCATGCATTGGCTCAACGTTTATAGACGAGAGGACGCTGCGGTCAAATGCTCAAATGAGTATATAACCACGTTCCATACCACACATTCTCTTTCTGACATGGATGAAAACAGAGCAGACGCCGCTTCGCCCCAATCAACATCATTCACCACGTGGAGATGCGGTCATTTTTTACATCTTTCCTTTTTGATTGAAAGGTCATACATTTTTACGTCTTATTTTGGTGACACCTTGCGTCGCCGGGTACTGCAGTTCGACTCCCTTTCGTGCGGTCCTGGGCGTCGTCCTCCCAGTGCAGAGCCGACGACGTGGCTCGGGCCATCCACGAGTCCTGGACGGGCTTCATTGGACGCGTCCAGGAAAGCCGTCGCTACGTGGTTGAAGAAGAGACCAGCAGCTACACCCAGGACGAGCTCGCCGTAGACCTGGAGAACAGCAGCATTCCGCATCGCATCTACATCTACACGCGCATCCTTCGACGTTACGAGGCCCTCGTCAACCACGACTGGCAGGTGAGCTGTGGCCGGAGGTCGGCATTTTTGGTTGTACTTACTCACTCACAGCCAGTTAAAAATTAAAAGAAAAGTTAAAAGCTTGCTTGCCTTCACCCTCACGGCCGCAGTCACGTTCAAGTCCTCACTCACAAACTATTGAACTCGCCGAACTTACGGCCCTCACTGAACTCACGAACTTACTCCCATCACTGAACTCATGAGCTCGCCAAACTCAAGAACTCATTGAACAGATGAACTCACCGAACTCATGAACTCACGAACACAAGCCCCTCATCGAGGCTCACTCACTTCTTCACTCACTCACTCACCGACCTCAGTCACTCAGAAGTAGTTCTCGCCCTCACCGTAGCCGCGGCGCTGGCGCTCGTGTTGCACGCGGGTCGCGCGGCTTTTACCCCACCATGGTCGCTGCCGTCTTCTGCTGCTACGGCGCCAGCCGTCACATCGTGAAGGGAAGAAATGTTTTGTTTTCTGTTTGATTCGCTTCGACCATAAAGTTATTATAATGCACGCTAGAGGTTCAGATGGAGTGTGCTGGAAAACCAAGAAAGACGGCGAGGAAACGAAGCAACACAGGATCAGTAACTTCCCGTGCATGTAGACGATACAAATAAAGTGAAGGCCAAGTAATATAGTCATATTTGCAATAAAAGAGTATTGCTTTATTCTCTCTGCTTATGCATATGTGCGAAGATGCTTGTTTTGCTTTTAAAACATCGCCCGCACGCACAAAATCTTTGAGAATATGCAGAAGCCAGAGATCAGGTGCCCGATAGAAGCTTCCCTGCAAAGGAAATAATAGAAATAGCCATTTTTTATTCTTTACATTTTGAATGTTTTAACCATTCGCAAAGATGTACGACGGGGTCATTTTCATGCAGTGATAGGACTGGTATATTACCAATATATAAGCGTCACCGGAATGCTGGCGAACCTACCTTGAATACGCTCTAAGTTCCTTTCGATTCTTATTTTGCTCGGAATCGTCGCTTGTTTTTATGTACTGTGGAACAGGGGCTTGGACCTTATATATATAGTGAAGTTTAACATTGTTCACTTATTAATAAAATATATTGTATATAAAGCCATTACACTTTTACAATAATAATAGAGGTACATACTTATAGATACGACCCAAATAACAAAGTGGTCTTCGTTATTTTCCGGAGGAGAGAAAACGCTTTTTATCATAGGAATGCACAGGAGCAAAGACAAAACTAGACTGGATGCTGTTTGCTTCAATTTGCATTCCAGAACTCGCATAGACACCGGGGTCAGTTTAACCTCTAGCCTACATTATATTAACTCCATGTCTTCGTCTCCTTCCGCGCGCTTCCCGACGTGTCATCGCGAGTCTCGTAAAGTATTCTTTACGGTGTGCATTGCACTTTTTAAGCATTCGCGACAACCTTGGGAAGGTAGGAAGTGAACGTCTGCGGCGTTGTTAATCCACGGGTGAAATATTATTGAAATAAGCACCGCCGTGGGTATGTATTTTGTTTCTGTATAGAATATTGATAACTTCTTTAAAAAAAAAAAAATTAAATCTTTCTTGAGAAAAAAAAAGAAAGAAAAAGAGACAGGTGAATTATAAAATGTTTTTATCGCGTGAATTTGAATATCACGTTCGTTTCCCCCGAAGATGTAACTAAACGCTAGAAAACACACGAAAAACTTCCGACCAGCCGTTACGTCATAAAAGGAGCTTTCTGCCGCGAAGCGCGTGTCGCTCGTGTGGTCAGAGCGTGCAATTGTAAGGTTGCCAGGTATATTTCCCCGCAATGACATCAGCCGTGGTGTCTTTTTTATGACCTTTTTGAAAATAGCAAGAGTGCGCGTGCATAGCTTTGATCGGCGCTGAAGATGCGCGAGAGCGGAGTTTCCAAAAACTATTTTATGACGTGGTGCTCCGGGAAGAAGGGGCTTCAGCTGTACACTGAAATTAATTTTCTGCAGTCCTCCGTGCACCGAATTGAAAAATAATTTCGATATCCGAGATCCTGGAAATCAAATGAAGACGATTTAAGTATGTTTCGTCAAAAGCAATACCTCTTCAGCGTCTCTGTTAACCAATCGCTATCCGAAAGCCGCCTTCATTTGCACACTGAAATGTTGCAAAGTTGTGCCAGTTTTTAAACAGGGAATTCGCTCTTTTGTTTCTATTTTCCGATATCGTTAACATCTATCTCATCTAAACAACTTCAGCACATACTTTACTCTCACATAATAAATCACCCAGCAACAAATAAATTCTTCTTCAAACATCAACTTGGCTTCCAAAAGGGACTTTCCTGTGAGACGTAGCTCTGTGACTTTATTAATGACCTACACAAATAACCTCGAGCGTCGTACTCAAACTGACGCCATATTTTCTTGATTTCTCTAAAGCATTTGACCATGTTTCTCACCAACGTCTTCTTGCCAAGCTTTCATCTCTTCACCTTGACCCCTAAGCGTATGGATGGATAAGTGACTTTCATTCTTCCCGCGTTCAATTCACAGTCATCAGTGATCACGAATCAACCCCAACAAACGTGCTTTCAGTGTTCCTCAGGGATCCGTTCTGGGAGCTCTTGTTTTCTTAATATTTATAAATTACTTCCCACCACCATTTCTTCTAAAGTACGCCTCTTTGCGGATGACTGTTCCCTCTATAACAAGGTAACATATATGCACGATCGAAACCAGCGTCGAAATTATCTTCTAAATATTTGCCGATGGTGCAAACAGTGGTTGATGTCGTTAAACAAATCCAAATGTGAACTAATCTCCTTCACTTGGAAAAACACGGTCCTATCAAAACAATATGTTCATTGACTCTCAGCAGATCTAGACCGCTTCAACATATAAATATTTTCGTGTAAGACTAACATCAAACCACTCATGAAATAACCGCATTGAAACTATTTATGCTAAATCATCAAGAACTCTAGGATTTATTCGACCTAACCTTCGCATTGCTCCTCGACTTGTCCACGAGATGGCGTATGACATGTTCGTAAAACCTAAATTAGAATATGCAGCTTCCATTTGGAGTTGGATTCCCCATCAAGCCAACCTCATCAACCATCTTGAGGCAGTACAGAACCGAGCAGCTCGTTTAATCTTGTCTACATACGATTTTTCAGCCAGTGTACCCGCCTTAAAATGTCAACCAACCCTGTCTTTTCTGCAGCTCCGCAGGCTGTTCTCTCGTCCCTGTCTTCTCCATAAAGTCTACTATCATTGTCCCGATCTCAAGAACTCTTTGTTATCACCTCATGACAGAACATCGTCTCGACTTATCAACTGCTTCACATTTTAACGTATATCCGGTTTGACAAACGAATTGAATCAGTCTTTTACTCCCTCGAAGCCATCGGCGACTGGAACAGCCTACGATCTTCCATCGTCACCATCGTAGACCCCGCAGTTTTTTACACAAGTTTACGGGTTCATCTTTCTTGTTATTATTATTTGTTTCCCACTTAATGTTGAACTGAGTTTATCCTGAATGCATTAAACTATGTATTTTTTGTCTTGATTTGTATAAACAGGTATTCTTCCCCCTATTATGTAATGCACTAATCGGGCCCTTAAGAATAAATAAATGAATGAAAAAATAAATAAAACAAGTACAACATAGTGGTTAATTCAAAAGTTCTGTTATTTTCGGTGTTTAAATTACATCACTTCAGCTACTGATAGCCTAATTCGGATATCCACAAGATATTTGAAGAAGGAAGAGGACGCGATCCAGCATCTTAAATAAATGGTGTACGATTCTTCGATATTCGTTTTGTTAGATGAAGAAAATTGGGGCGCTTAACCACTTCGGGGTGGGGAAGGTTGCTTTCCTGTACGGATGCGGATGCACGCATAGCGAACAGTTTTTTTTAAAATTACTTGGGTTTGAATTTTACAGGCTCCTCTGTATTATTTACTCGTATAAATATATTGTTGCTAAAAATCAAAAGAGCGCTCCTCGTAAATGAAATGAAATGAAATCTTTATTTCCAGAAATTTACTCTGGCGGGCTTCCAGACAAAAAGCTACCATATGGTAACTTGACGGGGTCTGGGGCCCTAAAGCAAAACAAGCATAGCAATCTGGCTGAAAAGTGTTATACATTAAAAAGACACGTTATACAGCATATAGAGTTTCTCTTACAAACTAGGCATGTACTGAAGTAACAATAAACGGAGTAAACAAGTGAGAGCGCAGGAACGTTCGGCAGCAAGCATATTATGCAAAAGCGAGAAAAAGAAAAATGTCATACAGAGACATCCGCGTTAGATAAAACACTGATACAATTCAGCTCTAGTCAGAGAGTATATATCTATGTTTTCTAGATGGTACCTGTTCAGTAGAGAATGTAACATATGGCGAAGGGATTGCAAAGCACGATTCGTGCGGAAATGAGGAACGTACCATATCTCAGAGCAGCGCATACTGATCGAGATTTCCTTTTATTCAAGTCCGAGGTGCGCCAAAGAAATTCAATGAATTCATTTGTTCCGAAAAGGAAAGCATACAAAAGACGATACACGTGCATATTTGTAATGGAAATAATCTTGAATTTTTCGAACAGCGGTTTAGTATAATATAGGTAGTGTACATCCGCGATGATGCGTAGTATCTTTTTTGAAGTAACAGTATTCTGTTTAAATTCGAAGTTGTTGTTGCCCCACACGAGGTGACAATAATTTATATGAGACCGGAAAAGGGCATGATAAATGACTGGGACGTGTACCTGCGTGAGCTGTACCGGTTTATTCATATACATGGCAATCATAAATAACATCTACATACAATTGGAGGTAGTAAGCAGACCCTCTTTCCAGCACGCGAAACGTTTTCGGGTGCAGCCAGTATTCCGACTATCCTCAATGGCCCCCTCTTGGACGACTAACGGGATGTCGGACAGCAGGTTAAGAACGTCAAGGATTTATTATCACAAATATTAAGCGAAAGTGAAAAGATAGTTTCATATCTCTTCGAATGCAATCCAGAAACTCGTCGTCTGCAATTGTGCT
This sequence comes from Ixodes ricinus, assembly GCA_037355805.1. NCBI lineage: Eukaryota > Metazoa > Arthropoda > Arachnida > Ixodida > Ixodidae > Ixodes > Ixodes ricinus. The sequence goes on along the minus strand of JAZHYW010029760.1, from coordinate 14,942 downwards.
ATGACAATCAACGATCGAATTAAAATTCATATGCGACAAAATAAATGTAGCAGCCTATAAACCCAATAGACCCTTTTAAAAAGTCCATCGAGCAACATTGGCAGTCGCCATTGCTTGGACATGAAGCGCGTGATTGGATCCGAGTCCTCACCGAACACTGACGTCAGCGCTCGTGTCCAATTCGTGCTCGGAGTATGTAAGCTAAGCAGGCTGGACAGGCGTTGAGCGCGGACTTTTGAAAAGGGTTAATTGCAAACAAGTCCAAATTTTTGGGAGTACTCGAGCACAAAGACGTGTATGCGTACTTTTTTTTTATAGAATTCTAGGCTACAACTTAAACAAAGAAGTATGCATGTGAATCGCAATAGTTCCCAGCCGGATTTTATTTTAATATTGGCTTCAGGATTAGCGACCAAGTCTGAACGAGCGATCTCCAAATAGCCATTTCTGTTTTCGTCCATATCGACGTGGCGCTCGTTTTCCTCAACGAAAACAAACAAAACGCCACGCCGATATCGGTGCCTCACAGTCTACACTGGAGCGGGCTAGGCGAGCGGGAGTGCCTGCCTTCTCTCTCTCGTCACCCCACTACGAAGCAGGGACCAGCGAAAAAAAGACCACACCAGGCCGCCGCGAAGCGAGCCGGAGGCGAAGAGAGCAGATAAATATATCTGCACGTTTTCCTCCTTTCCAATCACTCGTAAAGAACCAACAGTACGAGCAAACAACGCCATCGCTAAGCGAGCGTCGACTCAACTTCCATGGATATGTACGTACATGCCACATGACCCGCCATTCTTCGACGTCACTTCGCTAAACCTCATCGAACCCATCGCCCCTCAGGGACTTTATGCTTCTCAAACCCATAAACTGACCGGCCTCATAAACTCACGCCCCTCGCAGAACTGATAAACGCACGAACTCCCCTCATCGAACTCCTGAGCTCACCGAACTCACGCCACTCACCGACCTCACGCCTCTCACTCAACCTCAAACTCATGACTTTTTGAGGCTTACTAACTCACCCTCACCTCACGCCTGGTCAGCGATAGTGAATAAGGTGAGTGTACACCTGAGCAAGTTTTGTCGAGGTGTGGCTGGGGCCTTTGCGGGCTTCTTTTTCGGATATTGAAAAAAAAACAGTTGCGCCAATAGTAAACTGAACAATGCTGGAGACCAATATTTACTGTGCTCTTGAACAGAGAATAAATCATTTTACAAACACGTTCTGTACCGAAAGCTCTGACGCAAACAGTAAAAACAGCTTCTGTAGTCACAAGATGAAAACAGCAGGCGTTCCTTCCGGTACCTGCCTCCAGCCTCGCGCTTGTTGCCTTTCGTCATAGCCTCCTCTATACGGAGAAAGCCTGGCACATCGACGGCGGAGCCATAGGGCGAGCGGCCGCAGAAAAAAGGAGAGGAGAAGCGCGCGAAGCGGTGACCAATATGGTAGCGCAGAGCAGAAAGGGCAGAGATAGACTGCGAGCGCTTGGGTCATGAGCGGCCGCTCCCCGAACCACGTTTGTTTTTGTGTTTTCGTCACCGTCGTTTTCGTACTCCGGGAGAAACGGCTGCGGCGACGGCGGCGATTCGAAAGGGCGCTGGCAACAATGCACGATGCCGGCGGCGTCGGCAGAGTTGTCGGTGTGCCAGCGGAGTGCGCCGTCGTCGGACCATCGTGTCGTGCCGCGGAAGAACCAAACAGTTTTGACTGAGCAGTTTCGACGCCCAGGTGCTGAGGACCGTCATTTCAGTGGGAGTGTCCGATTAGCCACATTTGGAACGTCGCGTGTATGAGCTTCAACTGGACTACAGGCGCAACAATGTAAACAGTTCGTAAAGTAGTAGTAAATATGTTTATTGTGGACGCTGCTACCGCTCGAGCCTCCGTTGAGTAAGCGACGAAGACTGATAAGGTATGCTAATTACAAAAGTGAACACGTAAATGACAGGTGCAGACATCTACACTGTGTGCATGTCTGTCCGTGTCCTTCACGTTTTATTTTTTCGTCCTTAGCACTAAAACGCGAGTTGCTCTCGTTTCTCACGGAAGCTAAAGTTGCGTATCATATTACTTGGTTTCACCTCATGTGCGAGCGAAACCAAAGCTAGAAGCGCGAGCCCAGCGCTTTTTGCGTTACTGCATCGCACGCACGCTCGAGCAAAGCAGCAATGCACAAAGCGTCGGTCTCGCGCTTCTATATTCGTTTAGTCCTATGTGGGAGCGAAGGCGAAGCTATAAGCATGAGAGGATAGCCCGAGGAAAATCATTAACTGGATAAGCGCGCGTGCAAAGCAGCGAACGTATGAGTGCTCGGCTCGCGCGCCTAGCACTGCCTTCGCTCGCACGTAAGATCAAACGAAGTATATCTTTGACTTCGTTCAAACCTAAGGTGAAACGAAGTATATGGCCCATGAATCGCCGAACGCTCCAAGCACCAGATACCGACCTTTCCGGGCAGTTCGTCGCACAACCTCCAACGCAAACGAAAGCGACGACCGACCGCTGCGGAGATGCGGACGCAGGGACGGCGAAGAAGAAGGGTTGACGTTAACTTTCTCTTCTCCGCGATTCCGAAAAAAAAAAGAGGAAAAAAACAAAAAGACTGTTTCTGCGTTTGGCCGCTCGCTCTTGTGTGGCGCTAGCAGTCTAGCTTCCCTCCGCTCTTGATTCCCCGCCCCTCCTCTCCTACTTTCGGCGGCCACTTTTTTCGCGACGTGCCAGGCTTTCTCCATGCTTTCGTCTATGGCTGCGCGTGCAAGCGCGCCCCGCGCGTGCACAGATAACGCGTCACGAGACTCCGAAGTGTTATCGAAGGTACTAAGCCCGCGCTGAAGACGGGACAACTGAGGGACCTCCCTGCCATTGTTGTTTATTGCCAAGAAGAGGCCAGCAGGCCTTGGGAAGAAGATAATTAAAGGAAGGCTGCGAGTCTAGGAGGCTCCGGGCGTTGGCGTTGTTGGTCGTCCAGGTTCGGTAGGCCTCGGAGTCGTCCAACCGCATCCCATCAGTAGGACGTTATGTTTCCGGTCCGCCCGCTTACCCGGGCAGGCCCAGATGAGATGGCGGACATCCACCTGGTCCGCCAGAGCAGAGCAATGGAGACATGCGAGAGGGATGCGATTGTAGTCCCTTCGCCAGGATTCAAAAACTGCAGGGGTGATTGCGCATCCGGTTCGGGTGCACCGGCGTAGCACCTCCTAGCGCCGGGACAGACCAAGAGAGACCCGGGCGGCGCACGGTGGTATCAAGGCTCGCGTGCTTTCCCGGAATCTGGTCTAAATAGCCAGGAGTGCTGTCACGGGGTCCATGGGGAGGGTGTGACTCTACAGGTCATTTCAATGGGCCGCCCTTTCGCCCCATCGTGAGCGGCCATGTTGCCCTGTGCAGAGCCGTGGCCCTGCACCCAGTCGATGACAACCGTGCCCAGGGGTCCCAGGGAAATCACTGACCGTGCCAGCGAAGTGGTTCCGTATTGTGTGCATTTTATGGACGATGGTCATGGCTTGTTTAGACTGTTTCAGTTACTGATGGCTTGAGTAGAATCGAATAGAACAGAGACGTGAGCAATAGAGGAAGGGATCCTTAGAGGCTGTCAGAAGGCCTTCATATATGGCTTGCTGCTCCAAGCAGCTATATGGCTTGCATCTATATGACTTACAACAAGGTAGAACGGTCAGATGCTGTGAGCCACTTCTGGACGTCGAGATCAGGAGCGGTGCGACTCACAACTGCCGTAGCTCCGCCGTCATGCATACAGGCAGCGACATGTCCTGTATATTCTCTCACAGACTATGCGCCGAGAAACTGAGAAAGAGGACAAGACGAGAGTGCGCGGGGATGTCAGAACGCCGAGCTCTGGTCTGAATGATTAATGGTTAAACCTAAAGCTAGCTGCCTTTGTCTCCACTGCACTCTTCGAACGCGTTAGAACGCGGAACGCCGGCCTCGGGCTCTCGCATTCGAACGGGTTCGACGAGTGCAGTGGAAACAATGGCAGCTAAGCTTTAGGTCTACCCACTGATCATTCGGAACAGAGCTCGGCGTTCTGACATACCCGCGGGCTTTCGAGCTCCTCCTCCTCTTCAATTTTTTGTCGCGTAGTCCCTGGCACCTATTTCTCCCACTGACGAATCATAACTTCCTGTCAACCCGAAGTGTCTTGCGCAGTGTTTCGTGCTTGTTAGAAAAGTTTTTTGGTCAGTTGTTTTGTGCTTCGGGGCAGAGCCGTATAGTGAGAGAGTTTGTTCAATGGGAGCCGGCGGTAGCCGAAAGTGGAGCGGCGAAAGCGTCGCCGCCGCTGGTGCCGCATATTGCCCCCGTGAGGAACTTGCAGAGTAAGAATGAGCTGGGATAACCTTGAAGTATTCGCGAAACGCGGCACAGGTATTTTTTTTTTTCTGGAAGAGGCTGAAAGTACATTAATGCACAATTGTAAGAGATTGTTGGAAAAGTGGAGTTTCAAGGTGCTGAGTGCGTTCACTGAGCCACAAAAGGGGACATTGACGAGAAATATTCCTTGAAACATGAGGCGAAACTGCGAATGTGGGGTGCGCGTTCGGGGTTTGGGTCAAAACTCCCGCGGAGCCGAATCCCCAGTTTTTACCGTCCACTCCGTCGTGACCGCGTGCGCGCGATCATAAGAAAGATTGGTGCGCTCTGAATGTCGCCGCGACGACAACGTCATGTGCGTTGCCCTTTCAGTGACAAGGAGTTGCAAATTGCAACTATAGCGTGCTCAAATGAAATACTTGAATACATCATTACCATAAGAATTGTGATTGGAGGGTATTGGTTAAGCTCATTGCATCCGCTAGGGAAACATTTGTGGTTAGTGGTTGGTCACATAAGCTGCCAATCATCCCGCCCGAGGTCACTGAAACAATTTCGGCCAATTAAGTGCCCTTATTTTCTCTCTATTCTTACCAATTAATGATCAAACTCTCTACATATACGACTTTGCTTTGGGGTACTAACTGAAACAGTTAGGATGGACATTTAATGACCATATTCTAGAGCTACGCTTTGCTAGCGGGAGGTCGTATCGTCTCTTTAAAGCATGGACTGAGCACGCGCCCGCTGGGCCCGCTCTCTGCAGCGTGCGATCTTGTAAAACGCTCTCGTAATATGGCACGTTCGACACGTCTGCAAGAAGTTTGTCGGTTGTCGCTTTATGCGGGGACGGAATCCGATTGTACCTGCTTCGCACGTGTTACACGCAAGGACTGCGGCGCCAAACTGTGTTTTGACTTGCCCAGGTCACCTACCGAACCACGATTGCGCTTCTGGACCAGTCACTGGCGGCCAACGGGACGCAGCAAGGTGGACATACGGTACCGGTGATCCACACCAAGGTGACTGTCATCGTGACCAAGATCTGGGAAGAGGTGATGGTGGAGATTCGGCAGACTTTCAAGGAATGTCGCGAGAAGTTCGAAGAGGCCATTCTTTGCGACCGGACTCTCTGAAGATCGGTCTTTCTTTGATGAACTGCCGCGCTTCTCTGCGCCCTCTACGAGGCTTCGGGATATTTTGAAGATGCTATAATATCTGCCTTGCAATGCGTGGGCGTGCTTTGTTCGCAATAAAATATTTGCTAGATAACGGGGTTCCTGGCAGCCTTCCAAAAAAAACTTCGTTATTTAGCATTCATTATTTTAGAGTACACTCCATGACCGCAGGACCAAAGTATAGCTGTAATCAAATTGGTGTGAGGCGCACGTAAGATGTTATTAAAAATAATCAAACAATGGTGCTCAGGGCATCTTTACATTCGCGAGTGAATATGCGATCTCGCTATGGGCTGCGAGGTGAGCGTAAACCTATATACTGAAAGAACCTTTTGGTTAAGGTTACAAAACCTGCTGAAAGATGCCCTCAAATCACACTACATGAGAAGTTAACTGAAAAGCGCGAACTTCTAGGCCCCTTTGCTCGAAGCCGATTAACTTTAACCGCGGTAAAAAAGTTAACCGCATTCTCCTGCGAGGGGAGTTTTGGGTCACGTGACCGGCAGAGTAAGGACGAAGGGGAAACATGGCGGTGCCCCTGCGAACGAGCGTCGCTCGCTTTTGAACTAATATGTCGTAATAGCTGCAATATCGGGCGCGTTAGTCAGCAATAAATGGTGCAGGAAGCTTTCGCTTTGCCTTACCTCACTTATATCGCAAAGCATGAGCAATGATCTCGCCGCATGTTTTAGACAGTCTTTCGATTCTGGCTATTCCTAAGCCTAAATGCACGCGGTAATTGTCGGCATGGCAATGTCTTTCCAATACTCTGGTGGATTGCCTTGACTCAATAGACCTATTGCTAAATTACCCAAGCATCAAGGAGAATGCAGGGAATGGTGTTCCACCCGCCGCACGCGCACGTTTTCCCCGTATCATAGCCTCCCCTATAGACCTATTGCTCTCTTACCCAAGCATCAAGGAGAATGCAGGGATTGGTGTTCCACGCGCCGCACGTGCTGGCCTCGGCAGTAGTAATTTTTCCAAAGCAAAAACCTAAAACAAATGGCATCTTGCACGCGCGTTCGTCAATGCTTTCTTTTGGTTATTTACTTCGAATCTTTTATACAGGAAAGGTGTGCGCGTGCGGCGCGTGGAACGCCAATCCCTGCATTCTCCGTTGATGCTTGGGTAGGACAGCAAATGGTCTATTCGCAACTCCAGCGCGCCGCTCGCCCTCTCGCGGACGAACGGAGAGCCAGAGGAACGGGGACGGCAGAGGCGGCGGCGAGGAAAAGGTGGCAAGGGCTGTCGGCCTTGATGCGTGAAGCCGTTTTAAAGGGACCATAAAATGACCTTTTTACTTTTGCCAGATAACTTTTACATTAAACCTTCAACGTTCACTGAATGCCGAACAGGCATCCGTTTTCGTCTCGGTTCATTAACTTCTACACAAAAAAATAATGAAATATCGACTTTTTCTTTCTCTCCCACTGACCGCAAAACAAGTTGCGGCGCAATTTTGACGGTCGTGACGTACGCTGAGACAGGAACCGGAAGTTCTCTCGGCTGTAGAATGGGAGCGTCAGCGGCGGCGAGTTGGGGTGCGCCGGTAGGTTTTACTGCGCTGATGGCGCTGATGTCACCGACGTATTTTCCGAATCGGCGCCCCTCATCGCCGCGATTGCCATGGACATATCGCAGCTGAGCGAAATTCAATGAGATATTTTTCGCTACAGCGACAGCATGGGACTAGTCCCATACGCCGGTATGCCTGTTGGGAAGTGCGGCGAGTCTTCCGTCGAAGACTCCAGAAGTCAACCCAACTGTCATTGTTGGTAAAAGGCGGCCCGTGTCCGGTCGTTTGCAAAGCGACGTAGATAGAAACAAATTGCCGCGGCGTTTTTTGCTGCCTCAGAGATGCAAGAGCGAGCCGACGTTAAAAAAGATACGTTTGAACTACGACAGTGTCAGCAAGAGCCACGTAAATACCTGTTCACACTCGGAGTGTTCGCGCGCGTTTGATGGAAGTGCTGTATTTACGCTGTTGGTAAGCGCTTCGGGACCGATATTTTACGATTTCAACTCGATACTGACTTGACACTCGGCAAAGGAAGGTTGGACCGGCATTGCACGTAGCTCCGACGAACTGTTATAGCTCGACAGTGACGTGCAGTCGTGGCAGAATAAAAATGGCATAGAAAGTGTACATACCGTGTTACGAAGGTAATCCATACGGCGTTTATTCGAGCTCTATATCACACAAAACAAGAAGATGGAATCGACGAAAGTCCCTTTTCACGACAGTGTTCGTCAACACTGCCTCGGAAAACAAGGAAATGACAAAGGAAGAGATTGGCCTCACCTCTTAATCTAAAATTGAGGTCAGCGATCAAACTATAATACGGGGAGGGTCCACAAGGGTCGCGCGGGCATATTCCATTCATTCAGCACGCCAGCCGGTCGTTGGCACTGTCTTCGTCAAGTACCGTCGAAACAACGCTGCGGAAAGGCTGCTAGGCCTATCCTATCTGCCAAACTTCGTTGCCGTTTCAGCTTGTCTCGGTTGTTTGCGGATCCAGCGTTCTTGTTCGTCGTGTTCTGTTTCAAGTACTTTTTTTCTTGCTGCTTGAATTCGGGACGCGCGAGAAGAACACGTAAAAAATAAACGTTCGTTGGTCGTCGTGACCACGGTGACCAAGCGACGCTGTCGGCCATGCTGATTTGATCGTAAAAAGGACAGCTTCGGAGCTGGCTCTCAGCTTCGTTTACCGCACGATAGATGGCGCTTGGATCTCAGCATTATCAAATTTGGCAATTTTCGCCACACATCTCTAATTATGCTACAAAATGTGGATCTGAATATTATTTAACAAAACTTTTAGGAAACATTTGCCGGCTATTTATTGTTTATGATCGCGGTGCTGGTGAGGTAGGCGCTTACCCAATAGGCGACGTGGATTCGGCTGACGTGCTGCAGTTCCGCGGATGCATAGCAGTCATAGCAGCGAAAAGGGCAGAGTGCTTTCGAAGGAAAGAAGGCGCAAAAGAGTCCAGTTTTCTTTTAAAAGTTCTATATCAAAGAATTTTTTTGGCTCCCTATTTTTGTGCTTTTGTGTTTCTTTTCGCACCTTTTACGACGTCCGGTGGATGAAATTCGATTTCAGATTCATTTCATGGTCGCTTTAATAGAAAAAGTGAGCGTGTTAAAATAGAAATTATTGCGCTACGCCTTGCAACAGCGTTGCACGAAGGACCGGGATGTCTAATTTCATTAGGGATTTTTCGTATATCGCATACGCTGCGGGTTTCTGTACTTGTGCATGGCCACTAGCTCAATTTGTGCTCAACGTGACGGCAAACGCTCCCGCTAATAATGTAGAGCTCTAGCGTACGGTCTACGAAAAGCCTATTATTTCCCTAAGTAGGAGAAAACTCGTCGCACAACGGTATGTTGAGCAATACACATCGGGAATGGGTTCGCGTTTTAAGGCCGTTACAAGGAACATTACCATATATTCCAAGCGCTTTCAAAAAGACAGAAGACGCGTACTTGCTTTCAGGAAATTACAAAGCCATTAAATAAATGCTCTAAGCATTTTGAGCGCGTCTATGTTGGCCAGCCGTTCGTGACGAAAGCTTATACAACGGACCGTTTTGGCGAGAAGGGCCGCAACGTTGCAAATAACACGGTAAAAAAAATGTACGTTATGTTAAAATATTTATTTTTGATAGAGCCAATAAGTAAAACCCCTAAACACCCCGATTGTGTTAATAGGCAGTTTTAGCATAGCGTTACTGCAGGCTACCGTAAGCACGGCAACGCTCCTGGTGCGCGCTGAAAATTGTGCTTCAATGGCGCAGCGAGAGCTTCCGGTTGTAACGCTACACCGCACGGTATCCTGTGGTAACAAACTTCCTATCAATAACCAGAGAGCAGTTTGATCACGTGTTGCAATACACTAAAACCAAGACGGTGAGCATCGAGTTGCGAGCCTGTGACACGAAGGCGTCAATACTGTGAACGCTGCTCTTCTAAAGCTTGACGGTCACCGTGCGCGGCTCATTTTTTAGGGCACTAATGGCCAGGCAAAGCGCAAACACGATATCTTTATCACCCTCAAAAGTCTTCTGCCACAAACAGTGACGTGGCCGGTGCGTAAAACGCGCTCGCCCACCAAAAAACTTCGCCAGTTTAGGTTTCTGCAACTTTTTAAATATCAGCATGCTCGTTTTCATAACTCGCATCAACATCTCCGTTACCTCTAATATGAACCTGCCTTAACCGTTGTGCATTTGTAGACAAATAAGCCATTCTTTGCGCGCTGACCACCGTCAGCGAGCAGGCACACGGCAAATCCTGGAGAATCTATCCCGGTCTCTTCCGCCATCTTGGAACGACCGCCGCGCCACCTATAGGGCGTTGGAGTTGCGAATACTGACAAAGCCTGGCAGATCGCCACGAGAAGCGTCCGCCAAAATTGAAAAGGTAGAGCGGCAGACAACGGATGAGAGGACATCCATATGAGGAGCGTCCCTCTGCGGCGAGACGCCGAAACACACTTCTTCCGAAGGATGGAATGTTCGCTCGTGCTCCTTGTGTTTCGCTTCTTTTCTCGTCGGGAAAAAGAAGAAGGGACCGAGCGGAGCAGACGTGCTTCGCATGGGCTCTGTCGACTTTCGCTATTCTCGCAAGGAATCCACTTCAGAGGACCGCAATCTTTGTCGGAAGACTTTCGGAAAGTCATCCGGAACCCCCGTGAGAGGTTTGAAGACCGTGAGTGCTTATTATTTTGCGCTTTTGGACTTTGAAGTTCTCCGGGGCGGCGCTGCCGTGTTAAGCCTGACGCCGCATGTAGCAGAGCGGAGGTAGGCGAGGCGTTCCGCCGCCTTTGCCGCCGCTCGCTCGCTCGCTACGATTTCTCGACGCTCGCTATGGCGCACATCGTTGGATCCCAGCCTGGCGCTTCGACTTCTACCGGAGGGAGTGGAGATGGAGTTGTAATTACAGCCCCGCCCGTCCCCGGTGCTTTTGTTCAAGCTGCCGCCGGGCCTTCGTCGCAAGAAACTACAGCCATGGACTTCCAAGACATCTCGGAAGATAGCCATGTCGACCCAGCCATTATGGACGGGGACCTCTCGCAAGGGACGCCATCGGAAGATCCTTATTCCAATTGGACTTTACACCTCAAGCGAAGAACCAAGCAAAAGCTCGCCAGAGGCGAGCAAGTACGCGTGGCAGGCACGGTAATCTCTCCGCTACCACCCTCCTCTGCCACCGAGTTATCATCATCAACATCCTACGCAGCTGCTGCAAGCGCCAGGGCAACGGAGAAGCCCTCTTTTAAGAAGAGACGACGACTCCCCCCTGCCACGTAGCGACTTCAAAGTCGTCATCCGACCCAAGAAAGGCCTGCAGGTGAAGAGTTTCACCAACCACCAAATCTCTAAAGCCGTCTTAGCCGCCTGCGGAAGGAAAGTCGAAGATTCACAATTACTCGTGCGTCTGAGACCTGGTTCCAACATAATCATTGTTAGCACCCCGCATCAAGAGGTTGCAGACATTGTGCGCAAGATCACGCGGATTGAGTTGGGCGGCAACCTTTACGACGTCAACTCTTACGTAGCGGCACCGGACGGAGTGTCCCGGGGCGTTATTCACGGAATCGACCCGGAAACCCCGCCCGAGGAGCTCATGGCCCATCTGAGGGTGAGAACCCAAGGCGTGGAAATCGTGCAAGCCCGCATGCTGGGAAAGACAAAGACGGCCATGATCACGTTCAACTCTCACGTGGTTCCGCGATACGTCTACTACCACGGAGGGGAGACCGAGTGTAACCTCTACCAGCCCACCAAACAAGTCTGCTACGTGTGCCAGCGCATGGGACACCGATCAGACGTCTGCCCCACCCCTAACATCAAGATCTGTCTCGCTTGCGGGACGCACGACCCGTCGGAAGACCACGAGTGTTCACTCAAGTGCGCCGTCTGCGGCGAGGCCCACGCCACGGGGTCTCGCGAGTGCAAGCAAAGGCTCAAAAGCAACCGTAATAACACCAAGAAGCACCCGCTCCACCCTCCGACCGGGAGGAGGACGGCTGAGGATGACGCTGATGGAGGAAGGAAGAAACAGCAGCCACAAGTCCACTTCAGCCGAGAAGACCAGCCAAAGCGAAGGCGCCGGCGGTGGTTCAGCACGGAGTCCTCGGTAAGCAGTTCGAGGTCTCGGTCCCGGTCCCGGTCTCGCTCCCGGTCCCGATTCCGTTCGGAGTGGCCCAAGCCAGGAGAGAAGCAAGGAGAGCAGCAACCTCCTACCTCGTCATCCACGCCGAAGCAGAGGACCCAATCGGGCAAGAAGAACCAAAACAACACCCACAAGGTGAGCCGGAATCAGTCTAGTACCTCCTCCGCTCAAAACACCAGTAACAATAGTAAATGCTCCCCAGATTGTATGCGCATCAGGGAAGAAAATAAACAACTCAAGGCGCAGATCAACGAGCTTAATCAACGCATGCAACGCTTAGAAGCGATGCAAAGCAAGACAGACAACAACACGCAGGCAGGGACGCAAAGCAGGATAGACTATCAGCCCGCCATCTACATCCCTCCCTCCTCAAGAACACCCACACCCTCCTCGCTCCCCGGCCCGGTCTCGGTAGCAGCAGCGGCAGGCCAGACAACCGCGGTCACCCTCGAATGCATTTATGCTAAGATGCAACAGATGCTTCACGAGATGGGCCAATTAAACAATAAAGTCAAGGACAACACACTAAGCAGTGAAGACCTTGAAAGAAGAATACGCAAGATTGAGTTTGGCTCGCGCAAGCGGGTCGACGACGAGAGCAACAACCTACGCATCAAGGCGTACAGGCGCATAAACAACACGGGTGACGTCAGCGACACCGACAGCTACGACGGCAGCAGCATAAACGTCAGCAATGCCTAACACCACACGCAGCGTGCAAGAACACCTCGAGATCTGGCAGTGGAATTGTCGCTCTTTCAACAAGAAGGCAAGCCCGCTCCAACTCTACATCCAAAATCACCCATACCCCCCGACGTCATCTGCCTTCAAGAGGTCGGGAACCAGCCGATCAAACTACGGGGTTACTACGTAATTAAAAATGTGGGATCACCGAAGGTGGCGGTTTTAGTTCACAAATCAGTGACGGCAGTGGGAAAGCATTACCAACATCATGATATCAATCACGTGCTAGTGGAAGTCCTCCCTCAGAAGAGGAGTAGACGTAGCACTTTCATCCTAAATTTGTACAGTCCGCCGCGGGCTCAGAAGGACGACTTCCGGAACATCATTTACGACAGCGCCAGAACCGCCGGCTACAACCAGCTGGTAGTGCTGGGAGACATGAACGCTAGACACACGGCGTGGGGCTACCAGCAAGACACGCAGAAAGGGAGGTCGCTCCTCGACGCGGTGGACCAAATGGGCCTCGAATTGGTAAACAACCTGCTCCAACCAACCCGAATAGGCAACAGCGTTAGTCGAGACACATTTCCGGACCTGTCCTTTGTCAAAAACGTAAGGGACTACTCGTGGACGCACCTGGGCGAAACACTGGGCAGCGATCACTACATACTCAGCACCTCGGTATCCACCCCGAAACTCAAGAGAACAATCGGCGAAATTAGGCTCACGAACTGGGAGGCGTATAGGCAGTACCCCCGCCCGCGAACGGTATAACGAACATAACGGAATGGATGCAGCACCTCCGGGATGCCCACATCCAAACCACCCAAATCATCCAGCGCACGGTCGAGACGCCCGAAGTCGACCGCCGGCTCTTACACCTGTGGGAGGCCCGTGAGGGCCTCCTCAAACGATGGAAGAGACAGCGATTGAACCGGAAACTCCGTCTCCGAATCGAGCAGATAACAGAAGAAGCCAAAAATCACGCGGCCGAGCTGACACAGCAAAATTGGGTCCAGTTTTGCACCTCGCTCAAGGGCACCCTGAGTACGGCAAAGACGTGGGCCATCCTGCGTTGCCTGATCGAGCCCGACAAGGCCAAGTCGGCAACCAGTCGGACGCTTCAGGAAATCGCTCACAACTTCCCCGGAAACGACCAGGACTTGATTAACGCTCTAATAATCAGATACCTGGGTAGCGACTCCGTGCGACCGTGCCTCCTAAAATACGAAGGGGAGCCAAGACCAGCAATGGACGCTCCGATCACGGAAGAAGAAGTGTACGCCGCAGCGCGAGCCTCACAGCGCAACACCGCTCCCGGGGCCGATAAAATCACCAATGCCATGATTAGAAACCTGAGCCCGACGCACATCCGGGATTTGACCGAATACCTGAACGAAGAACTCTGGAGCAAGGGCCACGTACCGAAGGAGTGGAAACACGCTGAAATCGTGACCATTCCCAAGCCCGGCAAGAAGCCCGCAATTGACGCCCTGCGTCCCATCTCGCTGACTTCGTGCCTCGGCAAGCTGTACGAGAGGGTCATCAAGACCCGCCTCCAAAACTACATAGAGGACCACGATCTGTTCCCGCACACCATGCTGGGCTTCAGGCCGGGACTCTCTGCGCAGGACGCTTTCCTAATCCTAAGGGAAGAAGTCCTTAAGGGCATCCCGAAGGGAGGAGAACACCTCCTGCTCGCACTCGACCTGAAAGGGGCCTTTGACAACATCTCTCACGAAGCCATCCTCAAGGGACTGAACACCATCAGCTGCGGCGAGCGTATCTTTGATTACATCAAATCGTTCCTGACGGGCCGAACGGCGACCATCGGGATAGGCCATACTCGATCGGATAAGATAGAGGTGCCGAACAAAGGAACGCCGCAAGGGGCAATAGTCTCCCCGGTTCTCTTCAACATCGCGATGCTAGCGCTGACCAAAGAGCTGCGGAAGATCCCGGACCTGGGTTACGTTCTGTACGCAGACGACATTACGCTCTGGGCCACCAAGGGCTCTCTCGCGCAAAAAGAGGCGACACTTCAGGAGGCCACGACGGCCGTGGAGCGATTTGCGGCCGCGAGCGGAATGCGCTGTGCGCCCGAAAAGTCCGAGGTGATCCGGGTGCATGGAGGAGGAATTTACAAGTCCCCCGGCCCCATCGACCTCTATCTAGAGGACCAGAAGATCACGGAGAGCAACAAGACCAGGATTCTTGGTTTCTGGATCCAGAGCAACCTGAAAGCCTCCCACACTATCCAAACCCTAAGGTCCACCACGAATCAGATCTCGCGGATTATCAAGCGAATAACCAGAAGCCGTAAGGGCATGCGAGAAGAGGACACGCTCCGCCTCGTCCAGGCCCTGGTGATCAGCAGAGTGACATACGGCATGCCGTATCACCACCACTTCCTAAGCAAACGAGACCAAGAACAAGTCGATGTCATCATCAGAGGCGCGTATAAAACGGCTCTGGGTCTCCCCGTTACCACCTCGAACGAGAAGTTAGCGGCTCTCGGGATCCACAACACCTTCGCCGAGCTGTCGGACGCGGTTCTGGCTTC
>JAZHYW010029759.1:0-15079 GCA_037355805.1 Ixodes ricinus | reverse complement strand
GAAATCAGTAATAAAAAAACAGGATGTCAGTAATGTCCATTACAAAAAAAGCAAACGTCTTCTACGTAAACGCAGCAACAGGTGAGCTAAGCTCGCGAGAACCGTCAAATTTATACCGCTCAAAATCGCGCGCAATCAATCAAAATAGGCGGTAAAATGCTGGTTCTCGGCTAAACCCATTGTAATCTTCTTTCTATAATCTTCGTCTTCGTCACCGACGTTGAAGTCTTCGAGGGTGTAGGCGGTAAACTAAGTACCAGCCAGATCAGCAACACTTCCCACCTGCGAGAGAAGTTCATCAGCCGAATCATAATACTGCTTGAGGTCGGTGACATGAACAGGTCCCGTGAGTCGACCAGACTCACAGTCGACGAGCGTGTACGTGAGGCGTGAAGCTTTCTCACGTACTCTATATGGACCGTCCCACCTATCAGCCAGGGATGCCGTGAAACCTCTGGCGGCGTTACTAAGTGGGTGTGTCCGGCGCAGCACCAAGTCTCCAACGTGGAATTGCACGTCCCGGTGACCTCGGTTGTACTGCTCAGCCTGTTGCAGTCGGGCGACGTCCAAGCTCTCCCGGGCATCACGAACGATGTCCCTGAGTCTCCGTCGTAGATTCCCTGCAAACTGGCCATAGGAGCGAGCAGCACCCGGATCGTCGGCAGAATAACTATTTTCGAGCGGGAAAGTCAGCTCTTTGCCAAAATTAAGGCGCGCGGGTGTGAAACCGGTAGATCGGTTAACCGTGGTTCGGGTTGCGAACGCGAGTTCTGGAAGCTTCGCATCCCAATCACGGTGGCGCTCGGTGTGAGCGATCAACATCGACTTCAAATTTCGGTTTACCCGTTCGGTAATATTTGCCTGCGGGTGGTAGGGGGATGTCCGTTTGTGTTGTATTCCCAGGGCAGCACAGGTGTCTGTGAACACTTTGCTAGTAAAATACGTAGCATTGTCGCTGATTAATCTGGTAGGGAACCCGAATCTCGTAAATGTCTCCATCATGCAAGACCAGATATTTTGAGACGTCAGCGAACGCAACGGAAATAACTCAACCCACTTGCTAAAGTGGTCCGTGACGACCAACAAGTACTGGTTGCCACGAGGGCTGCGTGGGAAAGGGCCCATGACATCGACGGCAACGCATTCCCATGGGGATCGACTCACAACGGGCTGCATCAGACCAGGGGTTGACCTCCACGCGGCTTGGCTTTCTGACAAACCGGGCATGACCGAGCATACCTCAACACGTCCTGACGAATGCCTGGCCAAGTAGCAGTGCGGCTTAACTTCTCAAAAGTCTTACAGCCACTACTGTGACCGGCCAGAGCGGAGTCGTGGTAATATTTAATAAAAGACGTGCGAAGTCGGCGAGGTATCACGGCTCGGAATGGAGTATCTGTGGGGTCACCCTCCTCGTCGTCGATCTGAGGTATATACCGTAGTAGGAGACCATCTTCGGCTAGCAAGTACGAGTCGAAACCCATGTCAGCGTCTCTGTTGCCACGCCGGTCACGTGAAGACAACCACTCAGAGACCCTGCGACAAAGCCCATCGTTCTGCTGTGCTGCACGAAGCTCATTTCGGCTAATCAAAGTACCCCAGCGCGAGCCAGCATCTATCGCAGCCACAACATTGGCATCCTCGTGCACGTGCTCTTCGCCGAGTGGAGCGCGCGACAAAGCGTCTGCTACTTTGTTTTGTGAGCCTGGCTTGTGCACAATGGTGTAGTCATATTTTTGAAGCGTAAGTGCCCAGCGTGCTAATCGTCCTGCCGGATTTTCCAGCCGCTGAAGCCAGGACAAGGCGGCATTATCCGACTGGATCACAAAGCGCGCGCCATCAAGATACATGTTGAATTTCTGCAGGGCGAATATGATGGCTAGGCACTCAAGCTCGCAAACGTTGTAATTCCGTTGAGCTGCTGTCAACGTATGGCTAGCAAACGCTACGGGTCGTAAGACACCATCAAAGTCTTGAAGCAGCACAGCACCCAAACCGTAGCCGCTCGCATCGGTTTGCAGTACAAACGGGCGGTTGAGGTCTGGGAGCTTCAAAGATGCTGTTTCAGCAATAGCTCTGGACAGTTGGAGGAAAGCATTTTGCTGTGCCTCCGTCCAACGCCACTTGACGCCTTTGCGCAGCAGTTCGTTCAGAGGCCGCGTTATCTCTGCACAGTGGGGTATAAACTGGCGGTAAAATCCAACCATGCCAAGAAATCGCTGCAAACTCTTTGCATCATGGGGGGAGGAAACTCGGTTATGGCCTTCAGCTTGTCCTCGTTAGGGCGAAGCGCTCCATCGTCGATTACAAAACCGAGCAGGTTAATCTTAGATGTTGCCAGTTGCATTTTTCCTGGATGAACTGTCAAACCAGCATTCCGCATGCGCTCGAGAATAGTCCGAAGATGTACAAGATGTTCTTCAAACGAGCGTGAGAAGACTACTACGTCATCCATGTATGCCATGGCGTAGTTGTGCCGTGCGTCTCCGAGCACGATGTCCATAAGACGCTGGAATGTGGCAGGAGAATTGCTCAAGCCAAAAGGCATGCGCACAAACTCGTACAATCCTCTGTAGCATGTGAATGCTGTTTTCTCGATGTCAGCGGGTTCGACCTCTATCTGGAGGAAACCGCGACTGCAGTCAAGAGTCGTGAAAAAGCTCGCGTTTCCCAAATTGTACATGATCGACTCAATCGAGGGGTACGGGTACGCGTCACGAACGGTTACCGCATTCAGGCGTCGATAGTCGACGCAAAGCCGAGCCGTTCCATCCTTCTTGGGGGCAAGGACGATCGGGAAGGCCCAAGGGCTCTGCGACTCACGTACGGCACCCGTGTCGATCATCTCTTGGAGCGCCTTGTCCAGCAGGGCTCGCTTGTGTACGCTGATCGGTCGAGGGTTGCAGCGTAGAGGCCGTGTATTCCCGGTGTCAATTGAATGCTTTAGGACACCGGTTCTGCCGGGGTTCTCCGTGAACATCGGGGAAAACTCCTCCAGGAGTCTTTGGAGACGCCGCTTTTGCTGGTCCGTAGCAGGACACTTCTGCAAAGAATCGCTTACCGCACATGGGAGTCGAAAAGCAGGCGTTCTAACGTCAACGTTATCGACACTGACGATACAATCCTCTCGTCTGCGTAAACGGGATCAGTTTCGCGTCACTACCTAACCGGTAGCCTTTGTTCGGAAAGTCAAGAACCAGGTTCTCCCCGAAAATGAAATCTCGTCCCAAAATGACCGGTACCGTGAGACCAGGTAAGCAAACGAAACGCTGGCGGCGTTTTTTCTCGTTGAACCCGATCTGTAACCTCACGGCTTGACTCGCGAGCATTTCTGGTCCCGACGCTAGCTGTAAGCGCACGTTAGTCTCGCGCAGGTTAGCTTTCTGCTCTTTGCAGCGTTCAATCAGGTAGTCCCCAATAAAACGGAAGTTCGGGCGAGTAAAGATGTTGCCCCCTGGAGGTCATGGCCCTCTTCGGATAGGCCTCCTACCGTCCGCAGGGCATGGGAGAGAATTTGTAAAAATACCCAGGCCGAGCAGCATCGGCGAGGCACGGCACCTATCGAAGATGGCCTAGCTCTCGCCACTGCATGAAGACACCGCTCTTTCTTCTAGCAAGAAGAATATTGGCAGGCTTACGCCTCGCCAGCGGAATGTACGACTGAACATCAAGGGAACTCCTGCGTATAAGGCATTCGGACCACCAGACCCAAAAGAAAACGACTTCAAGTACCCAGTACATACGATAGGGGACATTGGTATACCAGGTGTCTTGTGAGGGCACGTTCTAAGCTTGGGCCCCAAGTTTGCAGTGGAACCCAAGAAAGACGGCACCGGAGCTACTCTCCATCGGCCAGGGCAAGTGCCAAGGACGACAGAGCTCCGGAGTGCCGAGATAGGATCGATGCACCTCCGAGGGAGTGGACCTGCTTGTTCGTCGCAAGCCATCAGCTGCACCTCTGCCTATCAAGAGAGGCAGTAGCTATACCTGGTGCAAGAACACTCTACTGAGCACTTTCATGCCAGCCGACAAAGAAGGCGGTTTTGTGCTTATGCGCAAAGGAGACGTTCGGAGAAAAAGCTTTAACAGCGGTTTCCAGAATTCAGTTCGTTGGCAGCTAGCCACGACGAGATCTCCCTGGAAAAAGTGAAACGGGTAGCAAAAACGTTTTGGCTGATCCACAGAATTTGAATCAACTTATGCTCCAGAATCGAACGCAGCAAAACTCGAGCCTTAAGCAATTATTCTTCAGCGCCAAAAAACTCATAAACCGGAATGCCCTCTTCGAGTAATAATTTCAAGGGAAACTTGGCAGAAGTCGTAGGTGTATATTTGCAAGAAAGACTGAAGCTGCTAGTCATTGATGATCCTTACTTGATTCATAGCTTTGGTGACGTCATCAGCTTCTTCGATCAAAAAGCGACCAAGATCTCCAAGAGATACTCCATCGATATTATGATCTTACCATTCCTCGTTCCCAACCCCATCTCCTACAGGTGATCGAGGACTGATAGACACATATGGCATCACTAGCCTTCAGAATGCGGCAGGCCATCCCAAAGCAACTCTTAAACTTAATTGACATCCATCTAAAATCTACCTCGCCAACTTGGGAGTGACATACTGTATCCGGGAGAGAGAGTGTGTAGTCGCACTGCGGACACCATCACTCTCAGTGATCCAGATTCTGCACACCTTGACAGGAATTTAAACCTAACTCTCGACGTCAATAGTTAAAAGTATTCAGATATGTCGATGACTATCTAATTGTCCTCGCCACCGATGACCAAAATCTGACAGCCTTGGTACCAGACATTTCGACAGTTTCAAAGGTGCATGAACCCATTGGAGATTACCCACGAACCTCCAAGTGAGCAGTTTGCGATCTTAGATCTTCGCCTTTGTATCGTCACCGTACCATACATGTGGACTTACGAGCCAGGGGAAAGAAGCCACTTCTGCCATCTTCAACTCCGCGCATTCAAAACCCGTAAAGAGAGGCATAGCGCGGCGCGCCTAAGAACTCTCTTACGAAGTCATGCTTCCATTCCATCCGAAGGAGCTTTGATGGGCAAGTGTCGCATAAAATGCGCAGGTTATCCACCATCCTTGCGAACATCAGTGGCGGAAGGACTTTTCAGAGAATTTAAGCATGATGAACGATTTAAGAAGAGCGCTATCGGGACAGGGGCAAAAAGACCCAGTGATTGGTGCCATATCTCCATCATTTTTCTCATGGCCTCAAGAAAATAGCAAACTGGCAAGCACGGACGTTATTTCTCTCCGCTCTGAACAAGCTCTACAGCCTGTGCAAGAGGGTAAACACTCCTTCAGGCGACACCGACGTCCCGCACAACGTAAATCACAGAAATAAGTTCGTTCGATGTACCGAAAATGTGGCATACTCCTTCCCCCTGTCCTGTGGAAGAACATATATCGGACAGACGGGTAGGAAAAGTCTGAACCAGCGCCTCGAGAGAACACAACTCGGCCACCAGTCAATAACAAGAACTCTGGACATGTTGGCATACACATTCGGGACTGCGGGTGCACAGCGGAACTTGACAAGTGTGTGGTGTTGGCAAGGAGCCGAGACCAGCTCACAAGGGAAATAATAGAGCGAGAACATTGCCAGGCAAAAACGGCAGGTGTATTAGCAAACCATCTATAGCGCTGTCACAAAAAAGAGCTGGATTACTTTAGCGTACATCATTGATCCACAGTACTTTTAATTTTTAGTTTGTAATTTTTAATTTTCAATTTCTAGCTGAAAACTTTACAGTTAATCCTCAGCAAAGAAAGAAAGATGAGCCTAGGTTAGGCATTAGACGTGAAAGAAGAGAAAAAGGCGGGAATATACAAAGAGTTGAAGTCAGCGCTGTGTAAGTGTCCCTCTTTCTTTGGTGTGACTGTGAACGTTGTCCTAGTGTTTGTTACGTGCCGTGTCCTCGTGAGTCCCCAATAAGCGACATACTCGCACCAGATATCAACTGGCAGCGCCACGAGCCGTTCTGGAGCACTCGCAACTGTCATACGAGGCCAAACAGACCGTTTGCTGTCTTACCCAAGCATCAACGAGAATGCAGGGATTGGTGTTCCACGCGCCACACGCGCACGCCTTTCCTGTATAAAAGATTCGAAGTAAATAACCAAACGAAAGCATTGACGAACGCGCGTGCAAGATGCCATTTGTTTTAGGCTATTTGCTTTAGAAAATTTACTACTGCTGGAGGCCAGCACGTGCGGCGCGTGGAACACCAATCCCTGCATTCTCCTTGATGCTTGGGTAAGACAGCAAATGGTCTATCAGCTCAGGGCTTCAGCTGGATTCGAGCAATGGCCGATAGGAAGAGCTGCCGGGTTGTCCATGGTCACCGCGGCCGGCGGGCGCTCAGGGGTCAACGCCGTCGGCCGTGCTGGTTTTCCGAGACCGCAGGGCGGTTGCCGAGCAAATCCGGGCAGTCTCGGCGGAAGTGACCTTGTCGGCCGCAGCCAAAGCAGCGCACCGAAATGCGGCGGTCAGTGCCGTGTGTCTGGCTGCTTGGAGCTTGTCGTTGCGGCCTGTTGCTTCCCTCGTTGGGCCAGCGATCCGCGCCCCGGAGCGAATCACGGGGGTGTGACGTTAAACGGCTTTCACCCTGCCGTGGTCGGGATCCAGCCGGCCAGGCACTAGGCCGGGGTCCAAGCCACCGGGTGGTGCTCTCCCGCGCTCCCGCTGTCCAAAGGCGTAGGGGTCCAGCGCGCGGGGGGAAGGACCGCGCCATACTCCTGGGGTTGGCGCTGAGTCGGACCTCTTCTGGGCCCGGGAGCTGACCAGGCACAGGACGGCTCGAGAGCTTCTTCGGGCGGCGGTGGTGGCCGGTACTGGAGCTCTGCCAGGAGCGTCTCTTGGATGCCGCGAGCGTCCCGGGCCAGGTGCTCAAGGGTCTCGTAGGTGCGGCCATGTAGGTAGGGTCGGAATCTGGGGTGGCTCTGCTGTACGACCCGAGCAACCCTGTCCGACTCCGGTGTCGTTGGGCAGGCCCTATCGAAGAGCTCCTGCATCACCCGGACGTATTCGACCAGGGTCTCGTCCGGGTGCTGGGTTCGGCGCTCCAGTTCTCGCTGGACTCGAGACTGGTACCCAGGCGGAAGAAATTCGTCCTGGAACCTCCGCCGAAAGTCTTCCCAGGACAGGAACGGGGCCACGATGCGCCACCAGCGGGCTGCACTCGCCTGCAACGCAACGGGCAAAACGCGCGCGAGGACGTATTCGTCCGAGGCGCCCGCAGCAAGCTTGTAGGCCGCCAGCTCTGCGAGGAAGTCGGCCACGGACTTCCGGTCGTCGTAGCCGGTGTAGGTTGGGACCGGCACCTGGGGACGCGGGCCACGACCTTGAAGTCCCGGGTCAGCCAGCAGCAGACGTTGTGTGACCGTGTCACATAGGTTGGCCACCCGAGCCATGAGGCCTTCCGCGTCAGGCTCGTCTCCGCTCTCGGCTTGGTCAGCGGCGGCTCTGCGGCGGCTCATCGCGAAAGCGGCCGCGAAAAGGAAAAACACAAAAACCGAACAAGAAAGAGCACAAAGGAACAGAAGACGAACACTTAATATACACTATGCACAATTGAGACGACGGCCAAGCCGCGATGGCGAAGATGGCGTCCGGTGGCCGAAGCCTAGTCGAACGGCCACGTAGGCCTAACGGGCAGGGCAAAGTCAAAACGGGAAAAACCCGGCTAAAAACGCCTAAAACGGGCTAAAAGGCCTGCGGTCCATCCCACGGGAGAGCAGTAGGCCCCGCGTCGAGCGCCAAATAATACTGTGGGGATCTGTCCCACTGCTCGCCCGCAAGAAAGACACGCAAGGCAGGACACAGCAAAACACACCTTAAAGGCTCGTTCACACTACGGTGAAGTGAGCGCCAAGCGTAGCGCTTTACCCTGCGCTAAGCGCGTGCTGACGGGAGCGTTCACCAGCTTTGTATCGCACCGTCAAAACTGTTGCTCATGGCAGACGATAGTGCTGACGGCACGTGAGAGCGCTACATTAGCGCTTCGCTGCATGTGAGAACCGACCTTTACTATATCTGCCTTACCTTATGTTGTACTGCGAGAAGGCTAGAAGCGCGAGCTCATAGCGTTGGGAGCTGCTTCCTAATGCACGAGAGCTCGTGCCGCCGAGATATGCCCCAGAGCAAGGAGCCTGCGCTGGGCCTTTCTCCTTGCGGTAACATCATAAGGTGGAACAGAGTATAGGTTCCGGCGAGCTCGAGTCCCCGCTCCCGAGGCCCTCGTGAGCCACGGCACGCGATCGTTCGAGCTCGCGCCCCGCGCCCGTGGGACGCTCCTGTTGGTCACCGCAGCGCCACTACACACCCCGCTTTGTCGCTTGCCACACACTTCCCATATATATATATATATATATATATATATATAATAAATAATATATATATATATATACATATATATATATATATATATATATATTATATTGTGAGGGTGTTTATGAGAGACGTATTTGATGGTGCGATGTGGGAAGACCAGAGGCGATCAATGGCGGAACAGCCGAATCGCTCCCAGCTCGTGTGTCCAAAAACATGCAGCGCGCGCCCCTATTTCGCCAAAGATGTGCGTCGTCGTCTTCGTAACAGTTCCCCCGGTGGTGGTAGTGCCGGTCATCCGGTACTGTTGGGTCGTTAGGGTTGGGGCGAGTAAGGCTTGATGCGGGAGACGTGTACGATGTCTTGTGGTCTGGAGCGGTGGTCGCGGGGCGGAGATATTGGAAGCAGCTCGTAGTTTATGTCGGAAAGACGACGTATGATGCGATATGGACCGGTGAATTTAGGTAGGAGTTTTTCACATTTTCCAGTCTGGCGAATTGGTGTCTTGAGTAAAACAAGGTCGCCAATATTATAAGACACTGGTATGTGGGTGTCCGCGTGACGAAGTTGTTGTAGCTGTTGCGATTGCAGAGTTTGTAGCCGGGCGAGTCGACGGGCGTCTTCGGCTCGACAAATGATTTCAGAGGCGAAGGGGTCCAGAGGTGTGTGAATATATGGCAAAACAGTGTCGAGAGTAGTGAGAGGGTCGTGAGCGTAGAGGAGATAATAGGGAGAAAATCCTGTAGTTGTTTGACGTGCGGTATTGTAGGCGTAGGTGACGTAAGGAAGGATTTCATCCCAGTTGGTGTGGTTGTCGGCAATGTACATGGACATCATGTTAGCTAGTGTGTGATTCAGCCGCTCGGTGAGGCCGTTAGCCTGCGGATGATAAGCGCTTGTCACATGATGAATCGTACTGACGAGCCTGAGGACCTCGTTCAGAAGTTTTGCAATGAAGGGGGTGCCACGGTCGCTGGTAATGGACTGCGGAGCGCCATGGCGTAGTAGAATGGAGGTGAGGAAAAAGTTCGCAACTTCTCTTGCGGTAGCCTCAGGAACAGATTTGGTTTCTGCATAGCGGGTCATGTAGTCAATAGCTACGATGATCCACCGGTTGTTATTGGTGGAGACGGGGAATGGGCCCAAGAAATCAATTCCGACTCTCTGAAAGGGATGATGTGGTGGGGCGATGGAGTGCAGTGTACCAGATGGTTTTGTCGTTGGACTCTTCCTGGTTTGGCATTGGTGACAAGAACGGACATATTTGTTGATGGCACGGTACATTCCGGTCCAGAAGTAGCTCGTTCGGATTCGAAAGTACGTTTTGGAGAAGCCTAGATGTCCGGCCGTTGGGTCGTCGTGATTTGCACGAATAACATCTTTTTGCAGCTCTCGTGGAATGACAAGAAGCCAAGGACGTCCTTCCGGTTCGTAATTTCGTCTGAATAGGGTGCCGTTGTGAAGGGCGAACAAACGCGCTGAGCGTACTGTGCTCTGTGAGACATGTGGGGTTACCCCAAGAAGGTAATCAATTATCGGTTTTAGGTAAGGATCAGACGCCTGAGCTGCGGAAATGTCAACTGGTGTCAGAGGTGCTGTCGTGAGCAAGTTTTTTGTGTCTTGATGAGGAGCGACGAGCGGTAGAGGGCATCGAGACAAGCCATCGGCATCGAGGTGTTTTTTTCCAGATTTGTAGAGGACGGTGAAGCTATAATCTTGCAGTTTGAGGGACCATCGCCCAAGGCGTCCTGAGGGGTCTTTCAGACTGGCGAGCCAGCAGAGTGCGTGGTGATCGGTCACTATGTGGAAGTGAATGCCGTAGATATAGGGGCGAAATTTTGACACAGCCCATACAACAGCCAAGCATTCGCGTTCAGTTATTGTGTAATTCCGTTCACATTTTGGAGCTACGATTGAGAATAGCTCGTGTGATAGCCCTTTGAACAAATGTCGGATTTTGCCTTCTTCGGTCGTGTTAGTGTCGGGACGCGCCGACACAGGGCGAAGCTGACGTCCTCAATGTGGTGGACGTGGAGGCCTCGGTTGCGGCTTGGTACCTCCGGGCAAGTTTTATTCTTTCGCCCGTTTTTTGCGGCGTTCGGCTTGCAAATACTTCCGCGAAAGCCAATTGGAATCCGTCCCAGGAATTTATCTATTCTTCGTGATTATCAACCCATTGGAGTGCGGAATCCTCAAGAAGAAAACCACATTCGCGAGCTTGAGAGTATCGTCCCATCTGTTGGTGTATGGCTATGGCCCGGTCTGTAACTTCGGCACTGTCGCTGACATTGGCCTCCGGTGCTTCAGTGAAAACTGGTGGATCTCGCTGACGGTTCTTGATGGGCGGTGCAGCGGGTGGTCGTTGTCCGTTGGCGACGGGGTTCGCTGCCTCAGGTCCGGCATTGCAGCAAGAAGCTGAACGTCCGCTGCAAGTCCCGAGGTCGACGCGGAGCAGTCAACAGGACCGGGAGACGTTGGGAATCTTTCTGCACCTCCACCACTTGTGAGGGTGCTGCAGGAGAGACGTATTTGATGGTGCGATATGGGAGTGACCAGAGGCGTTCAATGGTGGAACAGCCGAATCGCTCCCAGCCATCCTTCAGCTCGTGTGTCCAAAAACATGCAGCGCGCGCCCCTATTTCCCAAAAGTTGTGCGTCGTCGTCTTCGTAACAATATATATATATATATATGTATATCGAGAAGAAAAGCAGAACCCTGATCAAAACAGCAACAACGGACGATTTATTCTGTCCGTTGTTGCTGTTTTCATCTAACGGTTTTGCTTTTTCTTCTCGCACACTACCCACGCCCCGGCCCCTGGACACCATGCTCGTTATATATATATATGCATATATGTGTATATATATTTACAGTTTATCATTACGAATTCATTAAACAGGAGAGTAGTGTATGCATTTTGGAATTACATACGTCACGTCGTTAACATACCGAAGCGAGTCAATTCGCTTAGGGTGTCTTTACTCTGCTCAAGTATCCACGTTTTTGACAGTTTTATTTTTTTATTTTGGGGGAATTTTATCCTGAGTAACTTTTCAGGAAATTGGTTAAAATTGTGGGAACATCAATTTTTTTTCAGCCTTTTTCAATTTTTGGTATAAAAATGATTTGAGAAGTTTTCCATCGGTCATTAACATTCTTCCTTTGGCACATTCCGCTTTACGTTTGCTTTAGAAAAAAAATGTTTTAAAATAACATCATACTCTCTATCCGGTCCGTAAAGCGCAAAATTTCTAGTAGTATATGAAAATAGATTTGCAGAGCAGTTTCTTCACTTATGTAATCTATATATCGTACTTTTTATTTTTGGATCGTTTTGATTTTGTTGTTGGGAAATTTGGCAGTGTCCTGTAGGTTTTTTTGTCATATTGAAGTGTGGACTTACCCAGTGTATTGCATATCATTCTCAGTATGGATTGAGGAACCAGATGTCGTATGTGCACACAACTGCGCCATTACCATATCCTTATATTTTAACGAAATGTTTTATAATGTGCTTGCCTACGTGCATCCTGTAGATATTTGACAGTTTCAGCGTGTATCAGCGGAACGCATAAGCAATTACTGCAATTATGCTCGTGCATTTTTATTAGTCATTCAGTAAGGATTTGTTTCCTCGGGCACCTGAAGCATACTACTTGTGTTTCAGTAATGTGTACAGCACTTCGAATTTCTCGGTACCTTTATGTTAATTTATAAATGTTTTCATGTAACGTCTTTACAGCTACTTCTAATTTTTGAGGATATATACAATTACTATAACGTCTGCAAATTGAATGGAGATCAATTTTTAATTGAACCTGGGCTATTCTCGTTAACGTATAAATTGAAAAACTCTGGACCGAGTACTGTACCTATGGTTATCTCTGCTTGATTTTGATTTCTCTGCTAAATTTTGAGTCTACTCTTGCTATATGATACCGGCCATTGAGATAATTCTTGAAGTCATGCATCTTCCCGAATGCCAATACTGTGTAATCTTTCTAGTAATATAGTATGGTTTATGGTTTAAAATGTCCTGCCAAAGTTCCTAAATAAGGCTAGAACATATTTACTCCTGTCCATGCTTTCCTTTAAATAGTCAAAATAGTCTTCTAACAGGTCACTGGCTTTTATCTGTTCTCTGAATCCACATTGAATGCGAGTTAACATATTATATTTTGAAATATAGCTCTGAAGTAATTGAATAGTATTTTGTTGTATTATATATTAATCACTGACATTATGCATACTATCTATAAGAACTAAGTTTATTTTTGCCTTTTTAGTATATTGTCCAAACAATGGATGTTCAAGTTTCTTAGCAATACTGCCACTACAAAACATGGTATTCTATAATTGTAACAGTGCAGGTGTTGATTAGTTGACATGATATTTAATATCTCAAGCGCGGTGTTCGAGACAGCATACGACAAGCGTAAGGTCAGACGATCCGAGTGGAAAATCGCGCGCCCATAAAAAGTACATTTTTTTGTTGTTGTTGTCCGAATGGTTGAGGCGCTTTCGTCTGATGCAACCAGCGCGTGCTAAGGGGACTGTACCTGGTCGCTCGCGTCGTAGTGTTGGGCTATGGAGTGGTTTCGAATAACATTTTGGAATGCGGCCTCAGAAGCTCAAGCAGGCATGCTGCCCAGCCATGCACTCTGAACTCCACAACGCGGCGTTAAATATTTATTTATTTTTTTAAAGATTATATATGTATGCTTTTTTATTCCGTGAAAGCTACGGAAATGCCGTTTGTGCAAGTGATTACTACGGCCGGTGGACACTATGTCCGCTAGAGAATGAAACTAACAGATGAGTAATAACGAATGTTTACTAATTACTCGTTCAATTATTTTTGGGACATCTTTATAATAAAGAAATAGAGTCAATCAATGTTGAAGGCCAGCCCAGTTCTTAGACTTCTGGATCGAGCACGCAGTTGGAGTTAATCATTGTCACACTTTGTTCTGGAAATACATCGATACCGAAAGCAAACTCGCGATGCCTGGAGAAGGGACAAGCCTCGTTTGACGACGAATGCTCGCGTGTTAATGAAGAAATTTGCATCACTGTTTGCGTCAGAGCGCGTCGATATGCATTCACGTTTTGTAAAGTAGTTCACGTTCCAGTTGTTTCTTAAACCCGACCCTCAACCACGTTTAAAATGTTGTTTTGGTAATATCGCGCAGCAAAGCCAATCAGCTTTCCGAGATATCGCAAAAAAGTCTGATCAGCTCAACGAGTGCAATGAATATGCACTTTGGCGCCGTTTGACTTGCACCGCCGCATGCTAACGTTAGCTGGGGTCTGAATACTTTATGTGAAGTCAAAGCGTGATACACGGAAGGCCAGTCATCTCGGCATCCATCACGTACACCTAACGAATGACAAAGCCTAAGGGATGGACACCAGGAACGAATATGCTGGCGAACAAGAAATGAATCCTGCCCAGCCGGGAGCGTGCACTTTGCGCGCGGCGTCGGGAGCCAACGTTCTGACGCCTCTTCGCAGGGCCAGCGCTTTCGGGCGATATATTCGTCGCTCATTCGCCGCATCTTCGCTTCATGGACCCCAGCCTTCATTCTATAAACCACGTTTCGGTTTAGGTCCGAGCGCGCTCCTGAAGCTCCGATTCATACGAAATCATTCAAGGGCGCCAGAAACTGAACCATCGCGGCATTCGCTGTCTTCTTGGGCACGCCATCGCCGTCCAAATCAATCACGCGTACGAAAAAGCGCAGGTTTGAGGCGTATTCACTGCACGATTGGTCCAATTTCGCATATCACACCCAGAATAGCAACGAGCGCCGCGACAACGCACTTTTGGCGTTGCATGATCGGCCGCAGGAGCGAAGTCAGCGAACGACGAGGCGTGGAAGCTTACACTCTAGGAAAAAAAGGGAGCGGCGACTTAGTCCCTCCGGCCCGCCAAAATTAACCGATGAGTTTCAATTGAGTTTCTAATGCATTCTTATATGACATATTAGAAATTAAATTGAAACGCAATTATAATTTTTGTAAGGGGGGACCAAATGCGCTGCCACCACCATCAGTCCCCTGGGGTTCTGACGGGGAGGGGAGCAACTCTTGCGCCTCCTCCCGTCAGTCCCCGCTAAAGTTGAACCCCGACGACTGACGGTAGCTACCAGTGCATTTAGGCCACTGGGACTAAATGTAGCAGCCCTTACCTTATTCGATTACTTGAATTCCAGCCCTTGCACATTCAGGTGGCAGCTAGTCAACGTCAAACTCAAAATTGCAAAAAATATGCGCATATCGGAGGGGAGATTTTCCCACGCTCATTACATATCTACATATAAATACCGCATATTTGACATTTGCTCACGTATTATATACTTTAACATAGACAAGAAATTAGAACACAGACGACACACGCACAACAAACCTCGACGACACACTAACCCAATCGCCACCCCCAAAAGCTACCCATGCGCCTTTCATACTGACTCATATGAAGAAAAAGTCGTTCGGTCTTTTGACTATCTCAAACCGCAGAACGACACAAAGGACGGAAGCCATTTTCGCACCAACAATATTCTCCAATCATTCCAATTATTCTCCAGCAAGAAAATAATAATTCAACCAATATTATTCTCTCATTTCTTACGGTCTATAAAACAGCGTCTCTAGAGGCTCCCACCACCCACATGCCCTCACTTACCTGCATAGGACGGCCCCACTTTCCGTATGCGCGT